>JARHVA010002246.1:2055000-2207500 GCA_037957365.1 Torreya grandis | reverse complement strand
ATGGATGTCATTGATAGGCATTCAAATGTCAATTTTAAGACACAGTAAGTAGTCATTAGGATTCAAATTTTCCAAGATAGTTGCATGGGCATCAAATTTAGGCCTTGTGTAGTAGCCATTTGATTTCAAATGGAGGAAAATATATGGATTAGGTTTTCTCAAGAGAGGATGATCTAATGGTGAGAAAAATATGTCAAAAGGTCAAGAAGCATAAGGTGCTACCATGCAACTTGATGGTGCTCAAAGCAATAAAGAATATTTTCAAGATACATAAGAAAGCACATGGGGCTACCAAGTGGCACAACCTTAGGGCCAAGAACTAGTAGTAGCCAACAATGTTCCATCCCTCAGATCTTGATCTGACAGAGTGCATTTGCTCACCTAAAAAAGATACAACATTACGAATCAAGATGGAAATTTTAAAGGGTCTAGGCTGAACATGGTAGTGATATGTGTCAAAACTATCATGAGATAAACATATGTCTATGGTCTGTGTTTGCTTGAATGATTAGATCTGATGGTGTGGGATGATGGTGGAGCTTTCAACGGAGCTTAAAACAAATGCAAGAGTTGCACATGTTAATATATGGTAAACTTTGGCTAAGAAGCTAAAATTAATTATTCCTTCATAGATGGGTAGAAATTCAAAGTGAAAAAAATGTCTATGGGACATTCAAGAACATGTTTTTCAATAATAACTACAAATCATTTTTTGTCTATACCATGATCATAGATTAGTCCCATGCCATCATGAAAAAATTAGGTTGTTCCATGGCATGCATGAGATGGAGGGCATCTGTCTATAAGTTTCCATCTATGCAAAGAAGTGGTTGACAGCATCCCCAAGTAGTTGAACATAATGATAAAGTTTTTTCAACCCTCTACCATGAATATTCTCTTTTTAGCTCATGTGAAAGGCATCTCCCACCATGAAATTAAAGGATGTGCTCTAAATCTTCATCATTCCTTGTAGAGGTAGTTAGAGTTATGATTTTTATTGAAAATGGATGAAGATTTTAGGTATGGCAAGGGAATATTTTCTAGATGGAATTAAAAGTTTGTTTTGTAATTTTGAAAATTATGACACACAGTCCCAGATTTAAAATGTATAAATTGAAGGCTTGTCTTCTATTCAAGGTTGGTCATTATTTTTGGTTATTGTTCTTCCTTAGTATAGGATCTTAAAACTTTTGGGATCACTACTTTGTGTATTTTTCCACTCTTTCTAATGTGGTTGTAGCTTTACAACCATTTGTATGATCTCAGAGCATGTTTATATGTTTCCCTTATCTAACATGGTGTAAATCCACCATGCTTCTCCCCATGGTAGTAGTTTTAAACACCAATGTGTGTAATATTTTCTTGCAAAGTTAATGAAAATACTTGTGGTTCATTGATATTTTCTATTCATAAAGTGTAGTAATATGTTTTGTAAATGTTGTTGATTGGATATCTTGTTTTATACTCATTACTGGTTGACATCTTAATCTTAGATTTAGATTATAAATCCCTTTCTACATTATGTTTGGGAATATGTTGTTTAATAACTTGTTAGGGCACCCTATGTTTATGGATTCAATGGGAAAAAATAGGTGATATTCTAATTTTTAGTGTATGTTCAAGAATTCTAAGGATCATTTGGGTATTTGTATTTCATTGTCACTAATAAATGCAAATCACTTTTGGTAGTTTTATTAGCTTACATATAATTTTTCTACATCTTTGCAATAAATGATGTCATGAATGTTGAAATAATCCCTAATATTTTAAAACCAATAGAAAACAACCCCATTTTTATCAATATCTAACTATTCTACCATATCTTACCCTAAAAATAATACACCTAATTTCATATTATGGGTGTTATTTTCTAGCAGATGCATAAATATTACATACTTAACATGTGCCTATATTTTTTGCTTTAAAGCACAACATTACAATATTTTATTCAACCCTTATGTTTTTGAAAATTATTTCAAATGAAGTTTGACATCACATTCATATCTATATTCAGTAGCCTATGTTTAAATTAGTGCATTTGTGTATTCTATGTGACAACCCTTCCTAGGTGGAGTGTGCAAATTTGGTCATGCCTTGGTCATACCTACATTTATGTGACAAAAATCCCCATGGATATTAAATTATATTATATCTCCATGTGAGCATGCTACCCCATAGGCCCTCTCACCTTGGTTTAGGTAGAGCTATAAGTATCAAGAAGCTAACCATATCCTTTGTAGGTGCCTCTCAGTCATTTTCATCTTTGTTTGATATTTTATTCAAGTGTGAAAGGATGATCGTATGAGGTTTACAACTGGAAGCTGACACTTTTTATGGCATCCATTGTCAGGGACTAAATTGAATTCTTGGTCACTTGTGTGTTACTAGGGACTCTTGTAAATAGTTACTTATATAATTTTAGGTTAGAAGAAGTTCTCTGATATTATATAAAATTAATCTCAATTGCATTTTTAGACAAGTTTATTAATGTTTAGATCATGTGCTTTAAATTTTGGGTTATTTAAAGATGATTTGTTATTTTGGCTATCAACATCATAACATTCCACTAGGAATGTGCCAAGAATCTTGAGATTTGATATCTGTTGTTTATTGTAAAGCACTATGGATTTATCATGTTTTGAGGTGGTTTACCCTTTTAAATAGAATTTTGAAAGTTTCATTGTATTTTGTTTCATACATCATCACTAACTTCAACAATATATGGTTTTAGTATGTGCCACTTCAAGTTTGTAAATGGTTATATTCTAGAACTTTGCTTCTAGTGGTGACTTCAAAACATCATCTAGTTTCAAAGAAAGATTAGTGCCCATCTTCAATATATTCAACTTTGAGATTTATTTTTCTTAAAAATTTGATATGACTAAGGTAATCCTTCAAAGGTGACTCATATAAGAAACTTGTCTCACCCCTAAGTGTTAATCAAAGAAGGAGACAAGTTTGGAAGCCTATTGAAAAACAAAGTGAAACTACTAAAGATTGTGTGGGATGTCAAAATGATGGTAATCCTAAGCTTTTTTAGAATTAATATTATTAAAGATTATCATAATTCTTATCATCATAGCTTGTTTAGTGATTCAAAACCTTATAGTCTCATTTACTATCTAGCTCCTTTGCAACCAACTGAATCCCCTCACAGGTTTGATCCACCAAGTTCACCTTATTAACCCCATCATATCCCTTTTCCATTTGTTTTTTAACCTCCCATTGAACTGATCATGAGGCATAGGGATCAAGGTGATAATGATCATCCTACATTTCATATTCCTAGATTCAAGCTTATAAAGTTTTATGAAATGGTAGCCTATCCCAATAAAGTCCCAAATGAAGTAAGGAAATGCCTTCCAAAGTTTTAAGGGAATAGTGCAGTGAGTGGTGATCAACACCTAAGGGATTTTTAAAATATCATTGAATATTATGAGGTCAAGTATGAGGATGTATGTATCAATCTATATATGCACATGCTAGAGGAAGACACTCATGAGTGGTTAAACTCTCTTCCCCCTGGATGCATTGATTCATGGGAAGAGATGAAGAATGTATTTAGAGTTCAGTATGGTGAAAGGATTGATCCAAGGTTTATTTTGGATGAGTTTGAAAACATTAAGAATAACCCTAATGATTGTGTGTAGGGCTTTAATACAAGGTTCAACAAAGTTATGATGTGGCTGCCCAAGAAAATTAGGCTTAATGATACAATGTTTTTGATAAAATACTATGATGCCTTTGATAATAAGGCTATGTACTAATTGAGGGATAAGGATCCCACTAACCTATATTTGGCATTAAATATGGCCATCCAAATTGAGAGTAACATAAAGGCTGTGGGTAAGCCCATGAACAAGCAGGATGATGTAAAGTTGAAAAGGACGCAGTCCACTAAGATAACTAACCTTGAAAATATAGTTAAGACTTTGGCCTCTAATGTTAAAGAGATGTCCTACAAGATAGATAGAGATAAGAAGGGGATTCATCATAGGCATACATGTGTTGATAAAAATTAGAATAGAGGGGCTATGAAATAAGTGCCTAATCCATTGAATGATAAAGTGAATGTAGTGAATTCTGACATTAATATTGATTGGTGTGACAAGTGCTTCTTTCCACATATCCCATGTGATATTTCTAAGACTATTGATGAATATGTAGATGATATTGAGTTTAAATATGGTGGTGATGATGATATTATGTTTTTAAATTATCAAGACTCCACAAACATGTTTTATGCCTCTATAAAAATGATAAATGCTACTATTGTTGATTAGTTTTGGAGTGCAGTCAAGAAGGTATGTGTCCCAACATATTAATTTGCTTATGAGGATAATATGACATAAGTGAATGAGTTACCCAATCATGATATAATTAAATATCCAAAGTTTTCTTTAAAATAAGTGTTAAACATGGATGTAAAATTGGGTAGCTTAGTTGGGAATATGGACATTGTTAAACAACTAGTTGTTCTTGATGTTGGTTTTTACAACAAAGGTGCTATTTGAAAAATGCCATTTGATGAAGATGGGTTTGAATTTTTTTCCCCTAAGGATGAATTATTTTAGTTTTATTTTAAGTAGTAATTTGAGTCCATGAATTACATTACTGATCTTGGTGCACTCTTATGTGGTACTTCCCTGATTACAGCTAAGAAACAAGTTTATTTACAACTAATAAAGGAGTACCAAAATATTTTGGCTTGGTCTTATCGAGATTTGAGATCATATAGGAAGGATTTATTTTTTACTTATCATCCCATTACATCCTATAAATAATATCTTTAGACATGTGCAGAGATTATTTTACTTCATCTTGGCCACCAAGCTACTAGAAAAGTTCAAGAAGTTAAGGGATGGAAAAATTCTAGAGCTATCAGTTAATGGTAGATATCTGAAACATTTACTCAATTGAGATTGTACCTATGTACATAGTGTTTATATTTATTATTTTGTTACTTTGTTTCCCCTCTACTTTGGGCCTTTCTTGTATAATTCCCTTCATCATTTTTGTCATGTGTTCATTTTTAGATCTTCTTGATCTATTTTTATTAGTCTACTATTATTTTGTTGAGCCTCCATGAGTGTTTGTTGGTAATTTACTAAGTCTTGAATTTGTGTCCCATTGGATTGGCCCCTGGTCTTATGTTTTTGGGTTATTTACACACCCATAAGGGGTATGCATCCCTGAGTGAGAGCCAGTGTTAGTGCCCAAAATTGCACCGAAGCAATTGAGCCCTTATTGAGTTTAAATGCCTAAGTCCTCAGCCCAAGTCCTATTTTTGAATGTTCATTATATGTCAAGTTTTTATGTTAAATTGGATAAGTCTTAATTTGTTCTTTAATTAGTGTGTATAAATCCTTAGGGTCTTCAAGTTTTTTGTCAAGACATTTTTCCTGATAGAAATAAGTCTTTAGGCTTTTTATTTATGCAAAAAGTTTGAAGACTTATTTCTATCAAGCAAATTGTATGCAATAAAAGAAATAATAAAATTGCATTATTTCAAGAATAATGTAAAGACCTTATTTTTTTAAGACATTTTACCCATGAAAAAATTCCAAAGGGTTAATTCCTTTAGGCATTTTTCCTGTGCAAAAATCCTGAAGGGTTAATTCCTTCAAACATTTTACCCACATAAAAAGCCTGAAAGAATTTCAATGTTTCAAAAAAAGTGCAAAGTTAAATTGCTTTTGGAAAAATTTAGGGCTCATTTATTTCAAAAAAATTACAAAGTTTAATTTCTTCGAGAAAATGTAGGGCTCATTTGTTTTGAGTAAATTGTTTCAGACATTTTATCTGAGATAATTGCCTTGATAAAGAAAAGTCCAAAAGATGTCATATGCTTCAGGGAAATTATTCCAAACAAAATGTTTGAAATAATTATCCTAAAAAAATGCCCAAAAGATTTTTTTTATACCATAAAAATCCTAAATACCAATAGGGAATTGCCACAAAATAATTGACCTAACAAAGAACAAAGGGCTGATGAAAATCAGAACGTTAAAGACAAAATACCTACAGACCAAATTCTCGCAAAACAAAATTCCTGATAAGAAAAGATCTGAATATTTTTTCCAAAATTTCATAAATGTGATGGTCTCATGGACATCAGTGATAGGCATATGGATGTCAATTTTAAGATATGAAAAGTAGCTGTTGGGATTCAAATATTCCAAGATAGTTGCATGAGCATCAAATTTAGGCCCCATGAAGTAGCCATTTGATTTCAAATGGAGATAGATATATAACTCATGTTTACTTGGGTGGGGATGATCTAATGGTGAGTAGAATAGGTCAAAATTTCAAGAAGCATAAGGTGATGCCACATGGTGTAATGGTGCTCAAATCAATAAACATTATCTGTATGGTATATAGGAAAGCCTATGGGGCTACCGAGGGGCACAACCTCAAGGCCAATAATAATTAGTATCCAACAACATTCCATCCCTTAGATCATGATTTAATAAAGTGCATTTTCTCACCCAAATAAGATCTAATGGTGTAGACCAAGATGGACTTTCAAAGGGTCTGGGTTGAACCCAGTAGTGATATGTCTCACAACTGTAATGAGCCAAACATAGATCTATGGTTCATGTTTTCTTGAATGAGTAAATATGATAGTGTGAGATGGTGGTATACCTTTCCACATCTCTCAAAATAAATTCATGAGGTACATGTGTCAATATGTGGTGAACTTTGGATGAAAATATAAAATTAATTGTTCCTTCATAGATGGGTAGAAATTCACAGTACAAAAGAAGGTTTGTGAGCTATTTGAGAATGTGTTTTTCAATAATAACAATAGATCATTTTATATCTATTCCATGACCATGGATCAGTCCCATGCCATCATGCCAAATTTAGGTTATTCCATGGCATGCATGAGAGGAAGGGCATCTATCCAAAAGTTTCTAGTTATGCAAGGAAGTGGTCAAGAGCATCCTTAGGTACTTGCACAAAATGAGAAAGTTTGTTAAGCCCTCTACCATTAATATTCTCTTTCTAGATCATGTGAAAGGCATCTCCCACCATGAAATCAAAGTATGTACTCCAAATCTTCATCATTCCTCATAGAGGCAGTTAGAGTTATGATTTTTCTTGCAAATGGATGAATATTTTAGATGTAGCAAGGGAATATTTTCTAGTTGGAAGCATCTTGGTGGACTTGAAAGTTAGTTTTGTAATTTTGAAAATTGTGACCCACAGTCACAAATTTAAAATGTATAAATAGAATGCTTGTTTTCTATTTAGGGTTGGTCATTATTTTTGGTTGTTGTTATTCCTTAGTATAATATCTTCAAAATTTTGGGATCACTATTGTGTTTGTTTTGCCTCTCTTACTAAGGTGGTTGTAGTTGTACAACCATTAGCAAGCTCTGAGAGCATGTTTATATGTAATGAAATTACTTCAAGAATTAAGTATAACAGAAAAATTATATCCAAATAAGACTAAAATATATCCAAATATGACTAAAATATATCCAAATATATGATAATAGATAAGCCACTTTGAGGGGGCAGCCTCCACAAGCTTTAATAAGAGTAGAATTCACAATATGATGATAAATGATTACCCACTACCTCCTATATATAGTCTATCTAGGCCATGGTTAGTCCATAAGCTGACCTACTAATCAAAAGAAAGCATAGATAAATGTAATATAATGTCAAAGAGGGATAAGTAAGCCACAAGTCAGCTAATACTATCCTCATACATGTGATAGGTTAGAGGTGTAGCATGCCCTTCCCCTTCAAACCAACGTTGTCCTCAACATTGAACAACTCTGGATGTTGTTGCAAAAAATCTTCACCTTCCCAAGTTGCATCTTCACTGCTTTGGTTTTTCCACTTGATAAAATATTCCCTAATCTCTTTGGTTCTCAAACTCTTAGTACGTGTTTGGAGGATCTTCTCTAGTTCCAAAATGACTCATCCTTCTTCATCTATTTCTAGGAGCTTTATCTGGGCAGGAAATTTCTATCTAATGACCTTCTTCAAACAAGAAACATGAAATACTGGGTGTATGTGAGATGAATGAGGTAACTCGAACTTGTAAGCCACACTTCCAATTTTTTGTAGAACCTGATAAGGGCCATAATACTTAGGAGCAAGTTTGTTGTCCTTTTTATGTTTCTTCAAGGACATCTACTTGTAAGGTTGCAAACGAACAAATACCCAATCACCCACCTAAAAATTTCACTCACTCTGGTGTTGATCTGCTTGTTGCTTCATCCTATTTTGTGCCAAGGTGAAATTCTCTCTCAAACTAGCCAAAACCTCTTGTTGATGTTGAATGTGCTCTTCCACATCTTGAACCTTGGTGTGCACCTTTAATGAAGAAGTGATGGAAGGTGGATGGTGACCATATAGTGCTAGAAATGGAGACATTTTAGAAGAGGTATGAAAAGATGTGTTATACCACCATTCTGAATGTGGTATCCATTTAATCCAATGTTCTTGTTTATCTGATACAAAACAATAGAGATACCCCTCTAAACATTTTTTAACCACTTTAGTTTGTCCATCAGATTGGGGGTGGTAAGATGAGCTATGAGCTAGCTGAGTACCCAAACAAGAAAATAGTTTAGTCTAGAAATTACTAGTGAAAATAGGATCATGATCACTTACAATTATTTTTGGGGTTCCATGTAATTTGAGAACTGCTTCCATAAAAATAGCCACTACTGTACTTGCTAAAAATGGGTGTGAGAGAGCACAAAAATGGGTATATTTTGTAAGCCTATCCAAAATGACCAAAATAAAATTCTTACCTTTAGAACAAGGCAACCCAGTGATGAAATCCATGGAAACCTCCTCCCACCTTTGACTAGGAATTGCTAACGGTTGTAACAAACCTGGGGTCTTAACTATTTCACCTTTATTTTGTTGGCATATCAAGCATTCTTCGACAAAAATTTGTACATCTCCCTTGAGTCCTTCCAAAAATAATTCTTTCTTAATTATATGATAAGTTTTCAAGAACCCTGAGTGTCCCCCAATTGGAGATGCATGCAACTCTGCAAGAATCTTATGCTTAAGCTCTAAATTTTTGCATAAGTATAACCTACCCTTATACCATAGGACATTACATTTCCATTAAAATTTGTTAGAGGATAAATTACCTTGCTGGAGATTCTAAATCAGAACCTATGTATCCTTGTCTTGCACCCATTCTAACCTAGCTTCATTCACCCAATATGCTTGCAATATGGACATTGCACAAAGTAATGCTTCTATAGATGCATCCCATCTGGATAGTGCATGTGCTACTACATTATCTTTACCCTTCTTGTAGATGATTTCAAAATCATAACCCAACTTATTGGTTACCCATTTTTTTTGTTCTTCAAATGATAATCTTTGCTCCAAAAAGTATTTGAGACTATCATGATCCATTTTTACCTTAAAGTGTCTACCCATCAAATAAGGCCTCCATTGTTTAACTGCATGAAGAATAGCCATCATTTCTTTCTCATAGATAGGTTTTTGTAGATTCTTACCTTTGAATTGATGACTTTCAAATGAAATTGGTCTTCCTTCCTACATTAGTACTGCCCCCAATCTAGATCCAGAAGCATCACACTCAATAGTGAATGTTTGTGAGAAGTTTGGAGTAGCCAAAACTGGAGTGGTGAACATAGTTACTTTTAGTTTCTCAAATGCTTTGGTGGCATCATCATTCCAATGGAAAGCATCCTTATTTAGAAATGTAGTGATTGGAGCTGTTATGCTGCCATAACCTTTCACAAATCTTCTATAGTAACCTGTTAGTCCAAGAAACCCTCAAAGGTTTTTGAGAGTTTTTGGCATGGGCCATTCCATTATCACTTTGATATTTTGGGGATAAACTTTGACCCCTTCATGAGAAAAAATGTGACCAAGGTACTCTACCTCCTATACTCCAAAAGCACATTTAGATGGCTTCGCATAAAGTTGGTGCTTCTCCAAAACTATCAACACCTATTTCACATGTTGCAGATGTGCTTCCCATGTCTGCCTATAAATCAATATGTCATCAAAGAAAACTAGCACAAACTTCCTTAAAAAAGGCCTAAAAATAGTGTTCATCAAGCTCTGAAAAGTAGATGGTGCATTTGTAAGACCAAAGGGCATTACCAAAAACTCATAATGGCCATCATGTGTTCTAAAAGCAGTTTTATGAACATATTCATCCTTGATTCTAATTTGATGGTACCCCAAGCGAAGATCTAATTTTGTGAAATAATTAGCACCATGCAACTCATCAAGTAAATAATCAATTAATGGAATAGGAAACTTATCTTTGATGGTGTACTTGTTGAGTTCCCTATAATCTGGGTACATCCTCCATGTGTCATCCTTCTTCCACACCATGACCACTGCTGATGAATATGCACTTTGGCTATGCTTAATGATCCCTGCCTCCAGCATCTCATGGACCATCTTTTCAATTTCACTCTTTTGTGCATATGGATATCTATATGGTCTGATATTTGGTGGTTGACTACCTGGAATTAGTTGAATGGCATGATCATGTTCTCTTTTTGGTGGTAATCCTTTTGGCATGGCCCCAAAAAATAGATGAGTGGTCTTCAAGAATTATTTGTAGATCAAGATGTGTAGATACCTATGTGGGTTGAAATTCTATGTAGCATAATCATGCAATAATTCCCTCTACCCCCTTTTTTAGCATCTTGGTCATCTAATGTGAAATAATCAATTATGGATATTTTGCATGTAATCCATGTAGTTCAATTTTCTTACTTTCAAAAGGAAAGTGCATGAATAGTTCTTGGAAGTCCATCTCAATGGTACCTAAGGTTGTGAACCATTGGACTCCCAAAACAATGTCTGTGTTATCCATGGGAATAACAAACATAGGAGAGTCAAGATTGAACCCACCCATAATAATCTTAATACTATGGCATTTGTTGAACAATTAATTGTGCTACCATCTGCAACCATGACCTGAAATTCTGGTGCTGGGTAGATGAAACAGTTCAATCGAGTGGCCAAATTATGGTTTATAAAGTTATGTGTGCTCCTTGAATCAATCAACACTATCACCTTCTATTTCTTGAGGAAACCCACCACCTTAAGAGTTTGTGGAGTGCTAATACCTGTAAGTGCATGACAAGAGATTATAGGTTGGGAATCTTCAGGTACCTCCTCTATATCTTCCTCATCATCATTGGAGGCATCGTCTACTTCTTCATCTTCATTTTATCCCTCAATGTAGAATAACTTCTTCTCAGCACATCTATGTCCTTTAATCCACTTGCTATCACAACAAAAACATAATATTTTTGCATGCTTCTCTTCAATTTGTTGAGGGGTCAATCTAGTAGGTGGAGGAAATGTTGGTGATGATATGCTATGATCTTTGAAGTGAGTAAATGGCTACTTCTTGTTGGCTATGAATTTTTCCTCAGATCTACGTGCTAGGATAATATAATTAGAAATATTAAGTGGATTAAACATGCGTACCTCATGTTGAATGTGGTCCTTGAGTCTACCCAAAAATAGGTCATTCAAGTTTGCTTCAGAAATTATCTCCACACGTAAGGATAGGTTCTAAAAATGATGAATATAATCCTTGATGGAGCCAGTTTGTCACAATTTTGCCAATTGTCTGAAGTAATTCTCTATCACACTATTGCCATAATTTAATTTTAGCTCCTCTATAAAAACTGACCAGGTGACATTGAGAGTCATCTTTTTCTTTTGAGCACACAACCATCGATACCAAATAAATTGATCAGGTTTAAGATACAAGGATGCCATTATAACCTTTTATCCACTTGGAATCTGATGTAGGTAAAAAAAAACTCTCCATTTGGTTGAGCCAATAGAGTGGATCTTTTCCATCAAAGTTGCACATATCCACCTTTGGTAATAGGTTCCTCTGTGGCCATGGAGTTGGATTTGAAGTAGACTAGTTAGGAGAACCACCCTGGTGGGTTTGTGAAATAGAGTTATTTTGATGATTTTATTGATTAATTTTCAAAGCTATCATGATATCTCCCAAACTATCTTGTATGGATTTCATATTAGATTGTATGTCTTGCACCTCACTTTGAATGCCTTGCATACTATAGTCAAGTTGGCTCACTTTGTGATCTATGTCAGAAAACCATGGTACAAAGGGTCTAGTACATCCCCCTCATAACTCCATCTCTTCCTTGTTAGGAGTTTTACCTAGATTTTTAGCACCCTTCCCTCGGACATGAGTTTGTGGACCTGCCATAAAAGGGTTTTACGATGTCGACCCTTATTGGCACTTTTGACCCAACTTTGACCAAGTGATTTTGGAATTATGTCGGCCTCAAATAAAAATATACAAAGAACATATTGTATCCAAATTTTTCTAAGCTTTCCAAAAATGTAAATAACTCAGATAAATTATTTGAATTGTGCACTATAGAGCAATTTTATGAAAAAAAATAAAATAGCAATAAATTTTGTAAAATAGATCCAAATGAGCTGAAATTTTAATGGAAGATTAATTTTACTATTTTGAACCTCTAATAACAATTTTTAAGACAAATTCACAACCTTTTTTTATATATCACAAAATTTAAAAATTTAGTGTTTCACCCACAAGATTGCCCAAATCGCAGCTCTGATACCACTTGTAATGAAATTACTTAAAGAATTAAGTATAACAAAAGAATTATATCCAAATATGACTGAAATATATCCAAATATATGATAATAATAAGCCACTTTGAGGGGGCAGCCTCCACAAGCTTCAATAAGAGCAGAATTCACAATATGATGATAAATGATTACCCACTACCTCCTATATATAGTCTATCTAGGCAATGGTTAGGCCATAGGACGACCTACTAATCAAAAGAAAGCATAGATAAATGTAATATAATGTCAAAGAGGGATAAGTAAGCCACAAGTTGGCTAATATTATCCTCATACATGTGATAGGTTAGGGGCGTAGCATTATATGTCTCCCCTATCCAACATGGAGTAAATCCACCATGTTTGTCCCCATGGTAACATTTTGAAACACTAATGTGTGTAATATTTTCATGAAAAGTTAATGAAAATGATTCTATTTCTCTACTATATTTTGTTGATGAAGTGCAGTAATATGTTTTTCAAATGCTATTAATTAGATATCTTGTTCTTTGCTCATTACTGGTTGTCATCTTAAGCTTATATATAGATTATAAATCCCTTTCTACATTGTGTTTAGGAATATGTTACTGAATAACTTGTTAGGTCACCCTAGGTTTATGGATTCAATGAGAAAAATTAGGTGATATTATATATTTTTAGAGTAATTTATAGAATTTCAAGGATCATTTGGGTATTTGCATTTTATTGGCACCAATAAATGCAAATCACTCTTGGTATTTCCATTAGCTTGCAATTAAGTTTTCTATTTCTTTGCAATAAATGATGCCATAAATGCTAAAATAATCCTTGCTATTTAGAAACTACCAACACACCACCCCCTTTTATCAATATCTAAATATTCTACCTTGTCCTACCCTACAAATAATACACCCAATTGCATATTATGAGTGTTATTTTCTAGTAGATGCATAAATATTGTTTACTTAACATGTGCCTATGTTTTTTTCTTTAAAGCTCAATGTTATAATATTTTATTCAACCCCTATGTTATTAAAAATTATTTCAAATGAAGTTTACAATCACATACATATCTGTCTTTAGTAACTTGTGTTTGACTTAGTGTATTTGTGCATTCTATGTGATAACCCTTCCTTGGTGAAGTGTGTAACTTTGGTCATGCCCTAGTCAGACCTGTGTTTGTTTTCCAAAAATACCCATGGAGATTGTATTGCAAAAAATCTCCATGTGAGCAATCTACCCCAGAGGTCTTCTCACCTTAGTTTAGGCAAAGACATAAGTAGAAGGGAGTTGACCATACCCTTTTTAGGTGCCTCTTAGTCATTTTTAGTGTCCAATCTAGTCTTGATGCCAAACCCTTCCCTATTTATAATAATGTATCAATCGTTTTTTCATCTTTATTTACCAGTGTATTCAAATGTCCAAGGTTGAGCATATGGGGTGTACAATTGGGAACTAATAACTAGGAAATCTATCATGGAACAAAAGAATCACTCTAATATACCATAATATATAACATATTATTGCCTCCTAAAAAACATTTATATGGCCTCCATATAATGGAGTTAGGAGTTAATTGATCTAGTAGTATGTTGTAATCCATTATGTTCCAACTAACATCATGTAGGTTATTAAACCACCTTTGTAAATGCATGTGGATTGACCAAATTTGCATATGGCATAGCTCTATATAAATGTGCTAGCATGGTATGACTCCAATATTAAATTATCCCATGAATATCAATATCCTTAATGATACTAAGCATAAGATAAGAAATAACAATGTCTCCTCCATCTATAACTACAAATTAAATAAGTAATATACATGAATATTTATAAAAATACAAAACATATACTATGATAATCTTAGATAATTGAATAATATAGTCATTAGGGGCATAATGCATCCACCAAGCCTACCTTATAATATATGTATGTACATTTTAGGTCCTAACCCTCTACACCCTATATAAATACACATGTTCCTACCATAGATAACCATAAAAACCTCCATATATCCTCAAAGTTATCTATCATCTCCCTTATAGGTAGGCAAAATGTGTAGGTATTCATTATTCACCTATTAAATAATGTGGTCATCAAATGCATGTCATATGGCATGGTACCTAATCTACCAACATAGCCTAGCCCTGCTCCATACACCAATTTCTACTTAACATCACTAAGATCAAGACCCAATATTATCTCCATGTGCCTACCGTGCTAAAAATCTCTAACATGCATGTCTCCTTGAAACTACATAAAAAACAAAATCATATCTATGATAAAGTAATATCAAAATAAACTAAAATGTGAAAAATCCAATTAAAAATGTTTGTTCTAAAATACTAAATATTACACACTCTGTAGACACTTGTAATATAGACTGGATGCATATAGTAGACATTGTCGACATAAAAATGTATAGTGCTAGAAAAGCCTAGACACATTTAATAAATTTAAGACACCTTCAATAAACTTCTTAACACACTTAAAATGCTTAAAATTGGATGAATTTAGAAAAATGAAAAAGATAAAAAAAATATTGGGAATATGTTAAAAATTTGAGTTTTTTTGGAAAAATATCAATGGTAAAAGCTTATTCATTTACAATGAGCTCTCTAAGTGCTTATTATGTGTTGGGGTCACACCTCGTTGCATCAACATTTTTGAAACCAAAGCTAAGTATTAATAGTAAATAAAGTTCAAATGAATTCTAAAAACCAAATGTTGACTTACTTATATTGAGGGAACTGTGCTATAAAATACAAAAAAAAAACTTATTATTAATCTCTATAATGTAGTACATGCAATATTTGGAGACTCATATGTCTATTTTGCCTTCTATCAATTACATTGGAACACACAATATGATATTTTATATGGTAATAATTTTGTTATCATTAATCACTATATTACAAATGAACATTTTGCATGTTGTTTTACCCTATTTTTGATTTAACAAATAAATGTTGTTTAATAGGTATAAACTTGATAAATCTATTTAGATTGTAACATATGACAGTTAAGCATTAATATGAATACAAATCATATTTGATTGAAATTGAATGACAAGTGTTATATGCTAAAAATAGTAAGTACAACCAATAATGAGATACTTAGACTTTATAATTTTTAGTTAACTATAAGTGATGCATGATAGTGGAAATAATAATAAGACAAGACTATGACAACTTATATCTAGAAGCAAAGTCTACAAGTATTTTAGGATAGTTCTATGCTCCATGGACAATAATTTAGGTTGATCATGTCTATTCAATATGAATTATTTTTGACAATGATGAAACTATGATTGTTCTAACACCAATACATGTGTCTGTTGAGAGAGTTGATATATTGTAATTCTATTAATGCCACACAAGAATATCTATTTTCCTTCTCCTTGACTTGGAAACCCCATGGATATTTGTTAAAGCTATAAAATTGAAAAAAGAGGGGAAGGTAATAGTCTAAGCCGATCTAGAAAATAAATCAAGTGCTCTAATGTAAGAATCTTGATCACTTATCATATAATATTTTGGATGATGTGTAATTAAGGATAATTTTAATAATGGACCCCTAAAACTTAGTATAAAATCCTAGCAAATTCTAGAGTTTAGGGATAATTCCATTGGTTAATCTTTGGAAAAATTTCCATGCAGGTATAAATTGAATGGCTATTCTATTAGTTCTTCAATAAATTTATAAATATGTGGTAAATAAAATGTCATATTCAAATTAATAAATAATAGCATACCATGTCTCACCTATATTTTTTATTCTCATAGTGACATTAATTTTTAATGTACATAGTCTCTTTATTAATCATTTTTTTGATGTACAAAGTCTCTAAACATGATAAGACTAGTACATTCACAATATGTTGGTTCACTTTATAGCCAGCATGTACCCTTGACATAACAATCACTAATGAAAAATTTAAAATATGGGTCATAGGGATATTACATCCTTTATCATTCCTTTTTTTAAACATATACATCATTCATGATTATTCATGTACACTAGCAAGGACATTAGTTTCTTGCACAATGCAAATATAACCATACCATAGCCATTACTATTCCAAAATTTAGAATATGATATATATATATATATATATATATATATATATATATATATATATATATATATATATATATATATATTATATCTTTAAGGTATTTATGCTCTTATTTAACCCATCCATAATTCATAGTTAAGCATGTGAAGAAGTGATAATAATACAATATTATTCTAAAAACCTAATAACTCATACCTAATTTCAATTATATTTAATATTTGTTCACCATGATAATTATATTAAGATGTTTATTAGCACTATTTATATTATGTCATCAGGATAACTACACTTATATAATATTTATGTTGTTTAGCATTAGTCAATAGGATGATAATTAGTGGTATTTAACATTATGTCACTGGAATGGAACACCATGTTGTTATATATATATATTTAGAATTTCAATAAAAAAATTATTAAGATTTATTTAAAATGTCACTAAAAATTGAACTCAAAAGTGTGGTATATTGTTTTCAATTTTTCAATTTTAGCATATTATTATTATTATTGTTATTGGCATTCACCATGCATGTGTATAAAAAGAAAGACATTTTTACAAAGTCCCAATTACATTAGCTTTTGTTCAAAATATTCAATGACACAAAATATTGTATCCATACCATGTCTAATTTTCTAATCTAATCTTTTATGCACACTCACATCAGAGTGGGGAAAAAATAGTCTAGACATATTTATTTATCGATAAATAGTAATATTTTAATATATTTGTGTATTTATCAATTATTGGGTCCAAATTAGGTAATGTGATTGTCAAATTTTGATGTTCCACCTCCCTTATCTTAGTGTCTTCCAATGGTCATCTTCTCTCTCATATGATTTCCACCTATTTTGAATGTCTTTGGTTAGAAAGTACCATGATATAGTGAACCTAGGTTTTAAGGATTCATGCTTACAACATTAGTTCCATGAGATATGGTAATTAAGAACTTCAAATTTATTTAGGTTTTGATAATTTTACACAATTTAAGGAGGCTCCCAACAATTGAAAATGAAGCCAAATTTATCTACAAGAGCAACACAGAGTTCTTACACATTATTATGTGTAATAATTTTACACCCTTCAATGTCAGGGTAAGATTCATTATTTATATAGCATAGTAATAAAACTTGTAATACACCCATGGCCAAATTGATTTTAGACTTAACACCAAACCTTAGGTAAAAGATTTAAAAATCATAAAATATAAGAAAGTCATTTTTAAATAAAATATATTATTTTTTTAATCTTTCAACAAGAATCCATATATATATATATATATATATATATATATATATATATATATATATATATATATATATATATATATATATATATATATATATATATATATATATATGTTCTAAAATCAAAATGTAATTATATTTCAATGTTGAAAATGCAACGAAAAAATGTTTGGTTTGAGAAGTCCCAAAAGCATAAAAAATATTAGGGGTTATTATTATTTTATATTTTTACATTTTCTCTATAAAATGTGATATTTTAATTTTAAATAAAGTAAAATTTAGTAAATAATTAGTTATTAATGATAAGTTACAATCTTGTTAAATGGGATGAGCTCAAATCATAAATAAAAAGTATTTAGATTTTAAATATAATAAAAAAATATTATAACAATTAATATTTTTAAGTTGTGTATTATTTAAATTCAAACTCCATCATCCAAATATTTTTTTAAAACCATTATCATAAATAGTAGGTCAAATTATTAACTTATAATTCACATAAAAAAATAGAATTTCCACAATCCATAAAGTAATTACACAAACTTTTGATTAAAACCATTAAACTTCAAAATTCAAACCCTTTTCTATAAATATAAACAAGATAAAATAAATATTTCATTTTTATAGTGTAAACTAATATGAAGCATAAAAACATGGATTTCTCATTTGAGGCTTCATAAATCACATATCTCATCTCACAATACCAATCTTTTCTTTTTCTTGCAATTGAAAATCATTCTAAAAAATGACCATGCCAATAATGCTCTCAATAAATGTTTACTTATTTTAGGTTTCAATTCATAAATTAGGAAAAATTAGAGAAAACCATTTCCCATGCCTATACGGTATCTTAGAGTAAAAAGGAATAATGAAATCTTGCTAAGAAATTTCAGTAGATTACATAATGCATTCACAATGTATTATTTTTTATTTTATTAATTATTTGAATATTTTTATATTTAAAAAAAAACAATCTTGTTTTTAATTAACTAGACCATCCAATTTTGGGAGATAATATCCTGTCATGTCCTTAGTTTTTATTTACTAGTTTTTATTTTGATTTTAGTAGAAGTACTACTTTAACACTAGAAGTGATTATTCATGTGGATTTACCTTTTTCCATTATTGTTGTGGATATGGATATATTTATTGATTTTATTTTATTTCATTTGATGATAATTTACCTATTTATAGACTAGCATTTTTTTCCATTTTCTCTCATTTCATTTATATAGTGTTTGCCTTCTGAAATATCCTCAAAATCCAATCAAACTTCTGGGAATACCACATTTAAAACTATTCAACATTACATGTAACCCCTATAATTTCCTATCAATATTTTTATAAGGCTTTGACAAACATTTTATTCACACTCATTTGTAGACATAAATTCTCCCAAAATACTATAACTCAAAGTAAATTGTGCCCAAACCCTAACTTGAGTTGGGTTTGAACTCAGCTACAAGTGCCTTGAAAATGGGTAACTTCCCAAGGAAGCTAGATGACATTTAATGTGACCTTAGTTTTCTATTTGATGATCAATTAAAATTTTAATGCAACATTGTATATATGGTTCTCCCATGCTACGTCCTCCAATACTTTTTCCAAAATAATGTTTAAGATACTTGAAAAAAATCTACTTGTAATTGTGATTGCATGGAAAGTATAAGTGCATTGCTAAGTTATTCTTATGCTAAGAGATAACTTGGTATATTGTGATAATTATTACCCATGAATTATTAATGCCAAGAATTGTGCATGAAACTTTAAGTCTTAGTAATTATTATTGCACTTTTCACTCCACTACTTTTTTCATCAGAATTATTTTTTTCTTTTGAAAAGGGTTTTATAATAAAAATGACTCTTATTAATTCATATGGTTAATATTATATTATATTTTATACATAATATATTATTATTATTATTATTATTATTATTATTATTATTTTATTTTTTTTATTTTAACCTTTTAAGTTTTAGCTATGTAAATCCTATGTTTGATTAAAGGGATGAGTAGTATAAATTAATGAAATAATATGCAATAAATAACCACTAATTTGTTATATATCTTGAATCTATTTATTTTATAAAACTAATAATAAATATTTACAAATAAAGACTTATCTAGAAAACACCTGATGTGGAAGATATGAGTGCTAAAACTTAGATATGAATAGGTAGAAGTGTTGCCAACCAGATCTATGTGTTAGATCATCTCCTAATAGTAGATCCACACTTGGATATTAGCACCATGTGGCTATAATATAAAAATGTTACTAGTGTCCTCTATGCATGACTATTCTTAAATTTTAGGTGTTCTTGCATATATGTTTCTAGGTTTTATTCTTATGTGCATGAAGGTTGGAACTCTATATTGTGCCTATAATAGTTGATTTATGATGTTAACCCTAGTCCTCCTTGAAATTAATGTGTGAGATTAAAATATGTGTTCGTTAGTAGGATAGGATAGATATCCTCAACACCCCACTATGAAGAGATATTCCTACATACCAATACTCTGAGGAGGGATAAAGCCTGATGTAGTACTCATCACATAAGTGCTAGTGAAAGTGTAAGTCATAATAGAATAATAGTGGTCTTGAATGCCTTGAATGTGATTGAGATTAGAAATTTGGAAAATCTAAGCTTAGAGAAGTTATAGATGGTAGTATGCATAAGTAGGGTAGAATAGGGATTAATAACCTTGATTTTACTCAACTTATTTCATGTTTGAATAGTTTTTTTTCATCTAATTTTCATCTAATGGATAAATTTTTTAAAATAATGTATTTATAGTTTTGTGTGGCTTGTGTAGATAATAAAATATGCTTAGGCTGACCTTAGGAGAGTTTAACCTTTGAAAATATATCCACTTAATAAATTTAGGGTAAAAGACATTAGTACCATGTTGTGGACACTAGCTCCATATGGCTCTAGTGTATTTAATGTGGCATTAATGTCTATATGGTAGGTTGATGGGCATGAGGGGCCAAGATCTAGGAATGAAGGTCCAAGACTATGTTTTAGCTAACTAGGGATGCATGTGGTTTGCATAAAGATTGAAAAAGAGTGATATAAGTCTCTAGGATAGGCCTATGGCTAAGTTAGGAATAGGTTGTCTCAATTAGCACTCTTATCACTTAAATACCACTTTTAGGTGATTACATTCCCCCCCTTTATTATATAAATGTAACAAAGTGAAATGACTAGTATAAAGGAAAAAGAAGCATACCTGGACTTACCTAGGAAATGAAACCCATATAATTGAGTCTAAGTATGTGAAGCTAGGTTTGTGTATGTGAAGCATGATCCAAAGCATGAAATACAATGAAACATGCATAAATGAGTCATTACTTAAGAGATATAAAAATTAAAATGATATTATAAATAAATAAGTAACTAAGTAAATTTTAGTAAAGATATGGGAAAGAAGAAAAGAATAAATACGCCTCATTGGGTGTGCAAACTAGTGCATGAACCTAGTGACAACTTATGTGTATGTGTATATGGTGACAAAATAATTAAATAAAGTATATTGAGATGATATATTTTTTAATCCTCATATGTGGGTGGCTCAAGAGCTCAATCTAATTTTGAATCCATCATTTCCCACCCCTGCATGGTAGATCATGACCTGTGAATATCTTGGATTGGAATAAAAGTGTGTCCAACCCTCTCATATGGGTTGCTTAAGAACTCAAGTAGGGTATGAACCCATCATTGACCACCCATGTGTAGTAGATGAATCTAAAACTAACTTTTATAAATTACTATAAATATCTAACTATGTATGTTAGCTCCATGGCCACTTATATATATATATATATATATATATATATATATATATATATATATATATATATATATATATATATATATATATATATATAGGGCAACTCTAGGCCACTCGAGAATGTTAATCACTACAGATGGAGTAAGGTATGAAACTAGTGACAACCTAGAATATGATGTCAAGTGTATACAATGTAAATAAGGAAATGGATTTTTCCATTCTATCTAATTAACCTATGTGTAACTGAGCATATGGAAATAATATGCCACACACATACCCCTAATATGATATTTGAGTATACTTATTCTAGAATGAGTTATAATATCTATTTTTGAGTATATAAAATGAATATGGGGATAATCATGTCATGCACGATGCCCAAAATATAAGAAATTTATATGAATCTAAGTTGAACTAGTGTGAATATGAGTAAAATTTGAGCATAATTATCAAACATGTAGTTTTATCTATGTAAACCTATAGTGTACTTGATGTACTATTCTAGCTAATATAAACTACCCTAAAACTAGGGCTACTAGACAATAACACCATGTCTTGGATAGTAGTTCCATATGGTTCTATTGTCCCTATTCTGGTGTTAATGTATGCTTTGTTTAAATCTAAGTCACTAAATTAGTTTCTAAGTCACCATCTTTTCTTGTGTTTACCTATGTCTAATTTCCTGAAACTGAGCCTGAGTGCTAAAAAATGTCCTATGAATGCAATGTAGGAGCCTAATATATGTGATAAACCCATATTAATTACCCCTCTTTTGAGGGTAGTTATTGACCTGTGAAAGAATTTTCCTAAAAATAAATAGCCCTACAAAATGTGTAAGCTGGAGCATATATAATAACTACATGATGATCCAATACAATGTTAAAACATAACATTAGAACATAAGAGGATATGATCATAAGCATGTAATTTAAGATGTATGTTATATATAACATTGAACAAAGGTAAGTGTAAAAAAAGAAACTAGTTTTTTCCTGCCTTGTAGGGCCCTCTAAGTGTGACTAGAGTGATCATGGATCCAATGGAGGCTACTATCGGTGGCAGTGGCTCTGGGGACCTAAACCAAAATGTGATAGAGGACATTCCCTCCAATGGATGGAAGAAAGTGTTAACAAGTGAAAAGACATGTTACACTAAAAGTATGTCAAGCTTCCCTATTAAAAATGATTTCACTGAGGATACAGCCCTGACTATCCCAGATGATCTGGTTGAGGAAATCATGGCATCCATGGACCTTGCATTGGTAGGTAAGTTTTTCTCCTTCCGTCCTAATATTGAGATGGTCAAGAAATGGGTTTTGTCTTAGTAGATAATTAAAGGTAGTGTTTCGATCACTGCTATGGCAAGTGGCTTATTCCTATTTAGATTTATGAATAAGGAGGATATGATAGCTATTCTTGCTGGAGGACCATGGCTATATGGTCCACATTCTCTTGCCTTGTCTTCATGGAAACTAGGATTTGACCCCAACTCAGACCTCAGTAAGTCTACTCCTGCTTGAATAAGATAGCCAGGGTTCCCATTGGAATTTTGGGATGAATTTTTTTTATAGCTATTGGCAATTCTATTGGCCAATACGTCACTGTAGATCATACAACCAAAACATAGTCTAGATGTGTGTATGCTTGATTGTGTGTCAATGTCAAGATTAATTAGACCCTCCCTATGTCTATAGAGTTAAACTCTAAATATGGGATTTGGACTCAGCTGATCATATATCAAAATGCTACCACTTTCTATAAAATATGTAAAAAAGGGGACATATAATGACACAATGAAAGGTAAAGCAAATGGGAAGGAAAGATGATTCCTCAGCTAAAGGTGAGGATTAGTCTCACAATCCCAAAAAATTTGGCAATCAGGGAATGGGGGTAATGCAAAATACCTTGACAATACTAAAAAGGTAAGGGATAAGGCTAGTAAGGAAGAGGTCTCTGGTAATGGGGAAAAAGATATCCTAGAGGAAAATAACAAGAAGGTATTAAACAATGATAGTTAGAAGGCTATAATAGACATAGTTAACCCTTTAGATCAATAGACCAATATGTCTAAGGAAGGAGAAATATGTGTCCAACCAATAGAGGAGGATAATGCAGAAGGCAAAGTTTTAAGAGATGGGCAGGTAAAACTAACTCCAAAAATATTATTTACTAAAGGAGAAGCAGCCTTATAGTTAAACACATATATTTTCCATGCTCTGAAAGTCAGTGACCAAGCAGGAAATTATTTAGCAACATGTGAAATAGGACAAAATGGTAGTAGCAATGAATAGGAAGAATGGGTTACCCCTAAGAAAAAGAACTAAAAAGGTAAAAAATATGTAGATGTTGGCACTGATCTTAAACAAGGGAGACCAACCCTAAGAGAAATAAGACAAAGAGAGATTACTAGGGAGATTGCCAGTGGTAAATAGAAAACATTGGAAACCCATCCCCTCAAATCCTCTAAATGAGAATTTTATCTTGGAACTTGAGGGGCTTTAATAGTCCTTCAAAACAATTTAAGGTTAAAAACTACATTTAAGATAATAAATTAGATATATTATTACTCCAAGAAGTCAAGATGAATGAGGAGAGTTTTAAGAAAATTGATGACTACATACGGCCTAAGGCTACTTTTTGCATCAGTCCAACTGAAGGGGATTCAGGTGGGATTGTAACTAGGTGGAATAGTGCTAAAATTCGAGGATCTCTTATGGCTTATAATAAGCATTTATTCATTATCAACTTCTCTTTGTACTCATTGAATTGGTCGTTGATCAATGTCTACGGCTTGAATAATAGAGCATTGAGGCAAAATTTATGGATAGATTTGAGCAACTTCAAGATTAACTCCTAGAACACTAGATGGATGCTAGCTAGAGATTTTAACACTCCACTATACCCTTCTAAAAAATAGGGTGGGATTGCTGATTACTCAGATAGCATTTTCAACTTTGATAAATTTATAAATGATTGGGGACTATTGGATATCAAATTGTAAAATCAAAATTTCACTTGGTCTAATAGAAGAAGAGGAGATCAAATGATTCAAGTTAAGTTAGACAAATTTATTATCTCGAGTAACTGGAATGATTATCATAATATGCATGTGTAGGCTTTTCCTAAAACCATGTCCGATCATTTCCCAATCTTCCTCAGTTGGAGAGATCAGGGACAAATTGGTCCTTTCCCATTCCATTTTGAAGCTATGTGGATCAAACACAAAGAATTTACACAAATGGTGGCCCAATGGTCGCATATTCCTATTCAGGGCACTCATATGTTCAAAATAGTCAAAAAACTTCAGCATATCAAACAAGAAGTTCATGGATGGAATAGATATAGATTTGGTCAAGTCTTTCATCAGAATAAAAACATAGCAAAAAAACTTGCAGATATTCAGTAGTGGATGGCTCAAGGTGATGATTCAGAAGCCACTTCTAAAGAAGAGAATGCCCTGTCTTCTGAATGGAAGAATCTTATGGAAAGAGAAGAGGTTTTCTAGAAATAAAAATATCAAGTTTAGTGGCTTAAATAGGGGGATAGGAACATGGCCTTCTTTCATCTCTCAGCCATGAAACACAGGAAGGCCAACTCCATAACAAAGCTATGTTTGGATAATGGCAACATTATAACTGAAGATAATGAGATAGGGGAACAAGCCAGGGTTTTCTTTTAGAATTTGCTCATTGAACAAAACAATGATGATGGGAATGATGGAAATATGAACCAATTCATTGATAAAATCCCTTGTTTTATAATTGAGGAAGATAATCTGGAGATGTTAAGGCCTATATCTGAAGAGGAAGCCCATGCTATTTTATTTTACATGGGTGCATTCAAAGCTCTGGGTCCTGATGGCTTCCCTCCTATATTCTTCCAAGAATATTGGGAGATAGTGGGAGTGGATCTTACTATTGTTGTACATGAATTTTTTAGATCAGGTAAACTTTTGAAACAAGCTAATACTCCTTTCATAGTACTTGTTCCTAAAAAGTCATAGCCCACACACCTTATAGATTTTAGACCTATTAGTCTATGTAACACTATTTATAAGCTCTACACTAAAGTGCTAGTTATGAGGATCCAACCTTTATTAGAAAAAATTATTTCCCCTACCCAAAAAGGCTTTGTCATGGGCTGACAGATTCTTGATGCTATGATCACCACACATGAGACTATTCACTCCATGGAAAAGAGCAAAATCCTTGGTATGGCTCTTAAGCTAGATATTTCTAAAACATATGACAGGGTCTCATGGACTTTTCTGTTCCAAGTCATTAGAAAATTTGGATTTAATGATAAAATGTATCACTTGATATGGAATGCTATCTCTTCTACAAAATTTTTGGTTTTGGTAAATGGGGTCCCTAAAGGGTTCTTCTCTTCTTCGAGAGGAATCTACCAAGGGGACCCTCTCTCCCCTTACTTATTCATCATAATGGCAGAGGCACTGGAAAGATACATACAAGTAGATAAGCCTCTAGAAATTTAGTGGGCATCAAACTTGCCTCTTCCCTTTATCTTATGGTGGTGCAGTAGTTTGTGAATGATACCATTCTTTTTGGCATCTCCTCAATGATTGAAGCTAGGAGATGGAAGAATATTTTAAATAATTATGCCATAGTGTTTGGGCAAAGCATAAATCTCTGAAAAAGCAATGTGTACTTCTTCAATACTCCTAATGACCTTAGACAAATAATCATTGACATACTTGAATGTACTAAAGCTGTTCTACCAACTACCTATCTGGGTCTTCCCCTCATGGTCAAAGAGGTATCTCCTAGTTTTTGGAATGGAATTTTGGAAAGAACTTAGAAGAAACTTCTTAGCAGTGCTGGAAAATTTTAGCTTCTTTGGGCCTCTCTTCAAGGGATTCCTACCTACTTCCTATCTCTCTTTAAAATTCCTACGTATTTTTCTAATAAATTAGAACAGATTCAAAGAAAATTCTTATGGATGGGACTAGAAGATAAATAGAGAATGTCTTTAGTCAGATGGGAAAAAGTGTGTCTTCTGAAATCACATGGTGGCCTCAATATTAGGTCTATTAGGAACATGAACAAAGCCCTTCTCTCAAAAATTAATTGGAACCTGATCTATAAAAATAATGATTGGGGGGAAATAATGTATGCCAAATATATGCATAGCACTGATGGTTCCAACTTTCTTCAACAGATGGGGTTACCCCAAGAATCTATGATATGGAATAAAATACTAAAAAGTAGAAGCCTTCTTAAGCAAGGAATTAGATAGAAACTAGGAAATGGCTAGCATATTAAATTTTGGGATGACATTTGGTTAAAGGACAAGGCTCTAATTACACAAGGAAACTATGGAGAGATTGCTAACATTGCTACTCAATTTTTTGGAGATAAAGTCAGTGATTACATGGATAATAACAATATCATGAGGAGCTAGAAAAATATACTAGATTGTTGTGTTCATTGGCCTAAGATTTTCCCTAGAGTTCTAGAGATTCAATAGTTGATTCAGGGGACTAGAATCCCTTTCTTCCCTTGTGAAGATGAACAATACTAGTGGCCAGATAAAAATGGATGGTTTTCTATAAAGTCTGCTTATCAATTGCCGATTCCTGAGGCTCAAAATAAAGAGTTATGGAAAAAGGTTTGGAATTATAAACTTATACCAAAAATTAACATTTTTTGGTGGGCTATTGCTCATAACAAAATCTTAACACAGGACAACGTTCAAAAGAGAGGGTTTACCTTGGTCAATAGATGCTATTTGTGTGGTTCAAAAGAGGAAATAGTTTCACACCTTTTCATTCACTATGATTTTGCCTGGGAATTATGGGGCATAATTCTAAATAACTTTAGTATTGAATAGGTCTGTAACTCTGAACTTAAGGAAGTTATCATCACCTAGAATCCTACATTTACACATCCCTAGATCATGGAATTATGGAATCAAACTTTACCCTATTTGATTTAGATCTTATAGAAAGAACGCAACCACAAAATTTTTAAGGACACTACTAGAAATGTATCTCAGATGTTTCATTTTTTTGTTAAGAATCTTATGGAAAGTGTCACCACTACCCATATTCATTCTGTGGAGAAAACCCTGACTCAAGTTGAAAATAAAATTATATCTAAATGGAAGGTTTTAAACCATATCCCTAATTATAATAATTCCAAAATTATACACAGACTTAATACTAAATGGATTCCCCCAAAGCCTAATTGGATGAAACTTAACTTTGATGGGGCTTCCAAGTCTGATGGTAAAGCCAGCAGAGGAGTAATTATAAGAAATGATAAAGGATGGATGATTGTTATCTATGCTGGTGGAATAGGATTCTAGAGCAATAACTATGCTGAAGCAATGACTCTCTTATGGGGGTTAAAATTGGCTATATGCCTAGGTATAAGGAACTTGAGTATACAGGGAGACTCTAAAATGGTCATCAATGTAGCTAATAAAGCATTGAATGTGGGAATTAAGCTAAAATATATCATTATGGATATCCAATTTATTTTTCAAAAGTTTTCCAGAGTGGATATTTCACATATTTATAGAGAGGGAAATAGTGTTGCTGATGCCTATGCCAATCTCGGCCAATAATTTTCAAATTCATGATGTTGGCACCAAGTTGTTCATATTCCTTTAAAAATTAGGGATATTATTCAAAAGGAGATGACTTGTCAAGGATGAGTCAAACTTATGAGAAAGATATTTCTCATAGGTAGTCCATCTGGAGGGTGCCATCGTGGATCTCAGAACTTGATAACTATTGTACTCTTTTGATAATCATTCATGATTTATTGTATCAAGGTGTTAAGGCACGTGGGTTTCATTATGGAGATCACTAGGAAATGATTTTCAAGCATTGGAGGAGCAAATGTCATCTCTGGATGATATTCTGAATTATGAGCCATCACATTATCATTATGCATAGTCGAGAGCAAGGGTTTGTAATTACTTCAATGATGAAGGTTAAAATTAGGAACTCTATGGGTTTGACCTATAAATCTAAAATGGGGGGAGATAGAATTCGAATAGAACTAGTCTCCTACTATGAGTTCAAAGATAATCCACTAGTTTGGCACTACTATAAAGAAGGGGGGATTAACCCATACCTAGAAAGGCTCAATGGGTTTGATGAAAACTTGTCTAAGCAATTTGCAAGGTCTTGGTTAAATAGGCGAGTCACTGTTGGAGGAATCAGTTTTGAGATTTATAAAAAAGTGATTGCTATGGCTACAAGAAGTTCCATGTAGGGGATAAAGATACAAAGGAAAATAAAAATCATGGATCTCTCAAGCCATAAACTATTCCTAGGAGAAGGTGAAGAACTTGTTCCTTACCAAGGAGGATTTGAGCGAGCTAAAATACCTAAGCCATGGGATGGAGTGTGCTTCATCCTCATGAAGTAATTCATGCTCAAAGGGTGATTTACCAAGTTCTATAATTACCATCTCCCCATTTTAAATCACTTCAGGCGTAATGCTCTCATTAGTTTTCTCTTTTACCTGTTCTCCTCCCTAGAACATTCTATCCTTAGGGTGAGAGCAAAAATGGCTAAAAAATTGGATATAAATCCTATCCCCCTACATAAGGGTCTCATCTTTTATTTTTATAATTTTTACCATGCCCTTGAGCCATCTAAGACTATCAAAATTTATAGTGGGGATATTTCTTCTAATCCTTTGGCTAGTGATGTTGTCGATGAGCCTTCTCTTTCCCTTGTTTCCACCAAACTAAAGAAGTCTCCTTCTCTACTCTAGATGAGACCCCCATTAACACCCCTGGCTCCTTTGTGAGCAAGAAGGGAAAGAAGAGGAAGTTTTATGCAAAGGAAGAGAATATTGGGGTGACCACTGTGGGGACCCATAAAAATCTTGGTAGGACCACTGGGGGTCAATGTGGTAAATCCTATATGTCTTCTAAGGTTAATAAGGAGGGCTTCTCCTCCAGATTTTGATGGTTGGGGTGGATTACTGGCAAACCCATTCCTAAGTCCAGGCTTATTAACTATTCAAAGAACACCTCAGAGGAAGACACCCAAGAGGAAGAGTCTCAGGAATTGGAAGTTCAAGAAATCTCTGAGGATACTGAAGGGAAGCAGGAGACTAGGGAATTTGAGGGTACTACAAAGGATGGTGCTGACATTGCAAAAAATGCTGACAAAGAGGGAAAATTTTATGTGGAGGAAGTTGACAAGGAAATCGAGAATGAGATTGGTTTGAAATCTGAAATTGATGCCCTGAAGGATTGCATTTAGAAGATGGAGCAGAACTTCACCACTGGGCTCTGGAATTCTATTTTCCTAAACATGTCTATGCTGAAGGAATTAGGTAATACTGTGCCTACTATCAATGTGGAAAATATTGAGAAATTGAATGATCTTCTCAAATAAATGGTTATGTAAGGATATATCTCTCTGACTCTCATCTTTTTGTTTCTTGTTTCATTTTGTTTGTTGTGTCTATTGGTACTCTGCTAGTGCTGTCTCTTCTCAGAAGGCATATTTTGTTTGATTACCTTCTTGTCTTCTCTACTCTGTAAGGGTTCAGCCCCTAGTCTTCCACCTTACTTTATCAAAAACATTGAACAAAGGTATCAATATATATGTAATCAATGTGTATAATAATAAATCTAAGTAGATACATAGGGGGATGGGGCATGATGTCCATCATGACACCCAAGTATGAAGGGTAGATGCATGAGGTCCCTCATGGAATAAAAAACTAATGTGTGTAATAATAAAAGACAAATGTCATGGCCATGACACACCTAAGAAAGCATACATAAAAAATACATGAGTCACACAAAATAGGCCAAGAGGACATAATACAAGGGACATGGGCACATGCCACTAAATATGAGAAAATAAGACATACAAGGACAATTTCAAATTTCTACATATGTAATAAATAATCAAGTTAGATTAGATCCACATAGAAGGACATGCTTAAATATCTACATACATAATCATGAAATCACACATAAGGGACATGGACACATGTCCAAGGCATACATGAATAGAAGAGGCATAGATCCCAAGAAGAATGGCATATTCAAATGCCCTTTAATATAAGAGTCATAAAAAGCATAATAAAGTGTAAACTATAAAATATATAAATGAAAGCATGCATTAATGTGGTAAAAATCTATGTAAGATTGAGAATTTAGATATGTTAAGTCTAAACTAGTGATAGTCACCAAAAAAGCTAAGTATGAGTAGTAATGATCAATATCAAGATATATTAATGTGAAAACTAGAATGAAAATAATGTAAGGATAGAACCTAGTAATAAAAACTATGTATAAGATGCCCCCAAGTGGGATAATGTGTCAAATTAATAACCGTGAATTGGTGTAAATTCCCTTAGTGGGTGGATGATAATAAGTCTAGATCAGTGTGGTGGACTTGAGTCTTGTAAGCAATCTATAAGCACTCAACAAGAACAAGTGAAGCATGTATGTATGAAAAAATCTAACTATACTAAGATAGATAACATGTGTAGTTTTTGGTATATATAATAAATTTAAACATAGAAATGCATACAATCAATAAATTGTGTATTTTAAGTAATATTTGAATGTTTTTTTGTTTTGGCATGTTATATTATTTTTGTATTTTCCAAATATAATCTATGCACAAGAAAATGAAAATAAACTATCTACAAGGAGCAAGAGAAAATAAAGTATGTATAATTAAATTCTAAAAATGTAAATGAAATATTATACAAGCAAAGTGTAATGTATCTATAGACCCAAGAGCACATCCATGGAATGTGGATAATCAAATAGTGGATCTAGTTGAAGATCATCTAGTGTTGGATATTGAATCTATCCAAACTAAAATAAGTTATCATCATCATAATCATTGTACCAATTTATATGTATCAGTGGAGCCTTATAATTGGCATGATTTTAGAGTCTATACATTTGAATGGCATACCGATCAACTATGTAAGATGCCTCTTGAATGATCCTAGGGTAAACTACATTAGACCTTAGAATATTTATATGAAACCTATGGTTCTCGTCTATGTCATCATGTACTATATGAAACATGTGTCCATTGTGAGTGAATTCCAAGCATCTATCTAACCAATCAACTATGACATCCATCATCTATAACCATGTACTACCAAGTGTAACCTATAGCTGAGTGTCTATACTAAAAATGAAGAATAATTTATTGGCCACCTTGCGACTGCATGTAAATAGTATTTTAATATGTCTAATGGAATCATGATAGTGTCTAACATGTTGTATATCACTCTCTTGATAACTAATCTGGTGTAAAAATTCCAAAGTGAAAGTGTTCTAATCATAATCCTCATCTATAGACACATCAGGAATGTATATGTCTACCACATAAATTGTATAGTCAATTGATCACTTTATGGATGTCTATGTCGGTGATGAATCTATCATGATAATCATATCTATGAAGGAACTTATATCGATGATTTTTGTCATACCTATGGAGGTAGAGGCTATATGATCTAGATAGTGCCTTTATCCTTAAATTTATTTAGTTTACATTATAATGTTGAGCATGTATCTGTATCATGTCCTATGAGTCTATAATAATGGCAAAAGGTTTGACCTTCTTGTGGTAACAATCTAGTGACTGATCTATGCTAGATTATGGGTAATATAATCAATCCTCTATCAAGTAATATCTATAAGATCTAATGTGATCTATATTATGAACTCCTTTCCTGAATCTATATAATTGAATCAATATCCATGGATGTAACCATATGTACTAAATAGATCAAGGGATCTACTACTAACTATAGTTGAGTATGAGAACTTATAGTTATAAGATATTGAACAAGTTATGCAACTAGTGTAGGTGAGGTATAAGTACCTTTGAATTATATCTACACTCTCTTAAGCCCACTAGTGTAAAACTTAATCCACATAAATAATCATCTTTATCTATAGGTGGTTGATTCGACTCTATAGTGTCTTGTGAATCTATGTCTAAATTATGAATGTAAACCTCTTTTGAACTAAAAATTAGTCATAACTGTGCTATAATAATAACACCATTTACATTGGGTGAGGATGTCTATACTATGACAATCTTCTTTTTATCATTGATGAGGTAAGTATGTTGTATAAAGTTTTGGAGATGGTATATGAATAGTATTGCTAAACTCCCCCACCTCATATATATGCATATGTTCAATGGCATAATATTTGATTAAAGACTTGAGTAGTATAAATTAGTGAAATAATATGTAATAAACAAACACTAATTTGTTATAGATATTGACTTGCTTTGAATTTATAAAAATAGTAATAAATATTTACAAATAAAGAGTTATATGGATAACACTTAATGAAAAATATCTAAGTGTTGAGAATTAAGATACAAATAATTATGAGTGTCATCAACTAGATCTTTATGTCAGATCCTATTTTGAATAGTAGAACCACACTTGGATAGTAATTTTATGTGGCTCTAATGTCCTAAAAATGGCACTAGTGTCCTCCATGCATGCCTATTCCTAAATTTTGGGTTCTTATACACTTGTATTTATAAATTCTATTCTTGTACACATAAAGTTTGAAACTATTTATTGTTCTTATAATATTTTATTTATGATGTAAACCCTAATCCTCTTTACAAGAAAGGCATGAGCTGAAAATGTGTGTTTGTTAGTAGGATAGGTTGGACATCCTCAACTTCTCATTGTGAAAAGGGTGTCCTACATACCAATACTCTAAGGAGGGATCAATATCGATGTAGTTGTCCCCACCTAAGTGTTAGTACAAGTGAAAATTATGCTATAATGATAGTGGTCTTGAATGCCTTGAATGTGTTTGAGATTGGAAATCTAGAAAATTTAGGATTAGGTCAATTGTAGATGGTAGTATGCATAAGTAAGATAGAATAGGTATTAATAACCTTGATTTTTATCAACTCGTTTCATGTTTGAATAGGTCTTTTGTATCTAATTTCTATCTAGTGTATAGAGGTCTAAAATTCATGTATTTATAGTGTTTTATGGCTTGTGTAGATAAAAAAAATGCTTAGGCTGAACTTACAAGGGTTTAACTTTTGAAAATATATCTATTTTGTAAATTAAGGGTAAAGGACATTAATGCCATGTTGGGGGCCATGTGGCTCTAGTGTCCTTAATATGGTGATAATGTCCAGATGACACATTGTTAGGCATGAGGGGCTAGGACATGGGAATGAAGGTCTAAGACTATTTTTTACCTAACTAGGGATGCCTATGGTTCACATGAAGGATGTAAAAGTGTGATAAAAGGCTCTAGGATAGATCTAGGGATAAGCTATGAATAGGTTGTTTCAATTAGCACTCTTAGCACTCAAATACCACTTTTAGGTGATTATAATTATATATAATTGTAATATATATATATTATTATTTTAATATATATTATATAATATTTATTACACTATATATTATAATTTTATTTATAATAATATATATGTAATTATTTTTATGTCTAATTTATATATAATATATTATATATAAATTATATTAATATATGTTATGTTTTATATTAAAACTATAAAAAAAAATGAACTTGATCAAGGGAGGTAGGGCATGATTAAAATTTTAGAAATGTCTTCTTAGTCCATGTTTAAGACAATCATAAATTTGGAATTGGTAGTGATTTTGGTTTAGTAGATGAATATTAGTGGTATGATTTTCAATTTTTTCTAAAGTTGGCTCATTTATGAGAACCACTACCCCGTATCTCATAATTACACATATTTCATGCCTCGAGAGCTTAACCACTAGCCATTTCTTTGTAATATTACTAAATTTAGTAGATAGACAAAAAACCACTTGATTAGTTTTGAAGTTAGTGATAACCCTACTTAAATGAGAGCAATATCTAGAAAATAAAGTAGAGAAAACATGGAAGTTACAAACATAGATGCACTTCTTACCAATATGCTTCTAGTTCTATACATTTTTAGATTTTCAATCAATCTTTATGTGTAGTGTAAGAAGAAGAAACAAATTTTCCCCCTTAAACTCAAAGAAAAAAGTTTCTTGTTATTGGCTTAAATGTGGACTACTTATTGATATGTGATTAAAAAAGTGTTAAACCATGCTGTAAGCCTTGATTTTTATTAGATGAACTGTAGTAATATTTGTGTATTTTTTTGTTAGATGAAATCACAAAATTTACATTGTTATTCAAAAAAATAAAAAAATAAATATTTTAGGATTTTTGACAAAAAAATAGTTTCTTATGTAAATTAAGAGAGTTATTATGCAAGGGTTACAAAAGTTAAAAAAAACTTGTTGACATGCACAACTTAGAAAAGTGAAAAAAATAAATGTTGACATGTTGAGAAAAAAATTACTTATAGAAATTTGAACTTGTGACCATTGAATCTTAGATCTCCAAAAAAACAATGGACCAAAATAGTGGTAGCCCAAAAAAATATTGACATGCGAGATCAAAAATGCAAGTGGGGTTTGTAAATCTTACCACACCGTAGAGTTAAAACCTAACCCTAGTTAAAATTTTTAATTTAGATAATATTTATTCTATAGGTGAAAATAGTTAGGGTTGATGTTTATATGAACCATAAGTAGCGGCCACTAAATGTTATAACAAGAAATTTATTAAAATAAAAATATATATATGATAAGGTTTTTCATGTAGTTAAGTCAAGGCAAAGGATGACAATCGTGACATGGAAAAAAATGCAAAAGCCTTAATGGAAAGGGATTTTTACCTCTATTTAAACATATATTTTATTTTGATCTAAGAAATAAATTACTATAAATGTCCAATTATTATCTATCCACTTCAACAAGTTTCATTGTGAGCACTCCCCTACATTTCAATCATCAATATTTCCTCTTGCATTGACTACCCCTTGTCCTTAAAAGTTAATTATACAAAGGAGGGATGGAACTAATATAAATATATTTAACTAATCTCATATAACTATGCTTATGCCAATTTTTAATATTTATTAGTTAACGTTACTTACTATCACAATTAATAAACATCCCTCAATAAATTAATAGTCCATATATGTAGATTTTAAGAAATTTATTGAAAGAGTTCAATTGGATATTTAGATAGTATCATCTACATGTTTTTGTGAATTTAAATTAATAAATATTAAATATATTATGAGTAGATAGACCCTCTATACTCTTTTTTTTCTTTTTTCATTTTTTTACTTTCTAGGGTTGGAATGTGGGGTTAGCTTTTTAGCTTACAATTGTTTTACTAAAGAACACGTGAATTTTATGCAAATATGACATATAACATTATTTTAATTTTTTAGTATTTTGATGGGAAAACATTAAGTAAATAACCAATATCCTCAATCCCCAAAAATAGATACACTTTGATAGGTCTATAGATAAATTTGGCTTAAAATACATTAAAGTTATTTTATCTCAAAATTATTTACATTTACATATGCTAAAGTGCATCATTTTTTTAACAAAATCTCTATTTTCTCTCAAGTTACTTATGGTTTATGTCTATGTTCACAATTCACGAGGATCAATAATTTCACATGAATCTATTTAGACTAAATTATCTCCCATTAGAGGTGTACTTGATATTGTTAATAATTTCAAAAGTTTATAAGTTGTTCATACTAGTCTAGTTGAGTTTTAAATTGGGGATAAATACATGTTGGTACTGTTCAAGCTGAATTAATTTTGTATAGGGATGGTTTTTCAACCTATGTTGAAACATTTAATGTCATTTAATGTTATCCAAGGTTTTTTTTATTAGGGATTAGAAGTAGGATATGGGCCCGCATTTTCTCATCCAAATTCATATTAACATTGGGAAGAATCTACTCTATATTAATGTTTTTATTTGTTAATCAGGAACCCTTAACACTAATAGAATCCCTATTTTATATAAAAAATAATAATTTATAACATTTTTTATTGCTAATGAACCCATATATGCCATGTACAAACCTAAATGGGATAGTGAATTTATAGAATAGGAAAGTGCACATTTTGGAGGAGCTAGAGCTGAATCCTTGTGTAACACACACCTATCATATTTCTCCAATAAATTATTCAAGTCCTCATAAAATTTAATAGACACTAAAGCATCTAGGTCTTCATCAGGTAGCTAGCACTTTATCACTACACTCAAACCCAACACCTCTATTGTCTTGGCCATAAGATATGCAACAACCAAACACCAAAAATGGATTAATAAATTATTTCAGACAAACCATTATAAATATCATGCAATTATTTAAAAAATATGAAATAATTTAACCTAAAAGTGATATTTATACTAATGGAAATGATGGTCATCTCCCCAATATTTCCCATCATTGGGGTAAGGAAGAATTATTCCCATACACCTATATAGAAACTTCACATGGTTCAATCTTAAAAAAATATTAAACTTAAGTGATGATTAGAATTTTTAGGGTTGTGTATTTCACATTATAAGGATGGGGTGGAAAGTCATCTATCATATTTTTGAAACTCTCACATGATAAATAACTCACATAACTACTTTTATAAGATGGCAAGAATGGGGAGCTTCCAACAAATGTGTTATGTACATTAATATTTAAATTAAACAATGGCCTAATCCAAGTCCATTGCACCAATTTTAAAATTTATATGAAAACTAATTATTCTTTTGGGAAAAACAATTTAAAACTATTTCTTATGTATATATACATACATACACATATATACATAGATACATACATATATATACACATACACATACCACTATAACTGATGATTCTAAATAACTAATACATGTATATTATAATTTCTTGGTGAATCATAACCACAAATGCAAAGTAATTTTGGTGAAACTATGTCCTAAAATAGGGTTGATTACATTTTATAGGATGATTAAAAACAAAATATAGGAAGTTGTATAAAATTATGGTTATTAGACTAATGTATGTTTTCACACAATTAACCATTTTAAAAATGGAAAAAACCTACTTATAGCCATTTTGAGATAAATATCCACTAAAATTACCATTGTATAGTAACTCTACAAGGTGAAAGGTTTGGTGGAGTACATTATATAGAAGGAGAAAGTCTCATTTTTTTTGTTTGCTATGGAACATGCTAAACTATTTGAGGTGATACCTTAGGATGCAATGTATAAGATGAAGATATATTTAAACATTGAATAATTTTATAATACGAATCTTCATGTTTAATATAATCTACTACTTTCCTCTAAACTGATTATATAGAAAGATGTTATGTTGATGCAATAATAATATATGCATGATGCTCTTGATTAGGTGTAGTAACCAACTATAGTGGTGGTGGGGGAAGAGGTGGAGATACCACTAATTTTATAGTGTACTCATATAAAATGCTTGAAAATTTTACCACATGATTATAATGCATATATTTGAGACATTGATGTAAAGTGGATGACATTGCATGGAGATTATGTATCCAAGGGTGTATTAATAACATATCAAAGACCCTTGTGTTTGGTATAAGTAATAATGGAGTGGCAATTATTTTTAAAAGGACATAAAGAGGTAGTTATATATGCCTAAAAGTATTATATGTATGTCCATAAAATCATTTAACTACCTTTGATGTATCTTGTAAATTAGGATTTGTGTACCCAAGAGTGTGAAAAAGTATCATTATATATGCTTTTTCACTTGACCCATTGTCGATCATAACACTATGTATGGGTTGGTTATTGATATAGGCATGAATAAAGAGTGTGTGTCTATGTGAATCATCATAAAAAATGTCATTGTAATCAAATATCATCATGGTATGTGGTGTTGATGTGCCTATAAATGTACTAATAATACCATTTATTGGATGTCCAAATGTTGGAGGAGGATGTGCATTGTATGGATGTTGTACTTCTGGATTATCCTTATTTTATATTATTCCATGTTTTGTAAATGGATTAATAGATATTTTCAACTTTTATTTTTAATTATACTATGGTCTATACTCCCCTCTAAGTGTGCTTAACTCAATAGTATTCTCATTAATAAGATCTTGTATCTTATGTCTAAGTCTATAGAAATTGTTTATAGAATGTCTAATGCATATATGCTAGTAACAATATGTGTTTCTATCTAATACATTATGATGAGGCTTAGTAATATCAAAATATAATGGTGTGGGAATATAAATGAGATTTCACTCAAGTAATTTTGGTAATAATATATGAGGAGGTAATGGTAGCCATGAACATTGCCTCCTTGGTGGAGTTATCAACTAAATCTTATTCATTGGTTGTGATACTACCTTAACTATTACTTTTTTTTTAATTATTGATTTTTTTATATTTTACTTCATAGAATTGTCTATTCTGAAACTTAGTAATTTAATTATTTGGATCATACATGATTTTTTTCAAAGATATGATCTTGACCTCTTTTTATTTAAATGCATGGAATAACTCATCAAAATCTTTAAATTTATCAAACATTATAGAATCATGAAGTGATGATAGTAAACTTTGTGTGAATATATATTGTAACTCATTTTATTACATATAATTGGTCATCTTATGTATCATAATTTTTTTTATCAAAGAACATATTTAATTTATTGGCTCATTGGACCCTTTCTTGAGTTTAGAAATTTGTACATAAGATAGTTTTTCACCAATGTTAATATAAAAGTGTGCTAGAAATTAATCCACAAAAAGGTTAAATGATTTAAATGATTTGATTGGAATATAATATAACCATCACAAAGCATATCCTTTGAGGCTTCATGGAAATAATTTTTTTAATAATTTGTCATTGTATGCATAATCCAATATTATTGCATGAAATGATCAAAGATGTTATTTGATATCACCTTTACCTTCATAGAGTAGTAACTTAAGATATAGAGATACTAATGGTAATAGGAAATATTATATATTATGTTCTAAGGATTATGAATCAAATTATGTGAATCCATTTAATGACTATCTCTAGAGACACCTTGCTCTAATCATAATACCTTAGCATATAAGGATATAATAGTTTGCTCATGAGAAAGTGCATTAGGTGAGGTTGGTGATTGATAATACATAATAATAAAATGAGGTGTGTATTATTATTATGTATAAATAGGCATATTAATATTTTGTAAACCTTGTGATGCCCCAATATATAGGGATGATATCACATATGTAACTATTGTTGACAAAATTTGTCACCATTGGTCAAGGTTACTTATGTGCAAGTTTTAGGAAGAATCCATTCATGGATTTAAAATTAAATAATATATAAAAAAAATAGTATATAACATTAATCAATCCAAAACCATGCTTAATAACAACTCATAGATCAAAATTTTGGCAAAGGTTTCTTCTATTCCTCAAGCAAGCTAGTTATAAGGTAGTAAAGGCAATTTTCAAATGTTCAGTTCATGAAGGAGAAGAAGAGTTAGCTAGAATGGTATTAGGATAATATATGTGACCATATTATATAAATATTACATGAATGTTTTTATTTTAAATTGTCTTAACTTTATGAAAAATCATTAATAAGGAAAGGTGCTCTAAAACCCTTCTAAAACCACAATAGCTCGATTTTAGGAAATGTGATTGCATTTTTGATTTATTTATTGCAAATGATTTTTTTTTTGAGATATTATGTGGAATAAATATCATTAATACACATTAAAAAACAAAATTTCAATTAAAATAATTTATAAAGGTAAAGACACATGTTGCAGGGTTTAAGTATGCAAGTAAGACAATCAGAAAAGGTATTTTTTGAGAGGTTTGAGTGATTTTTTGAGTATATAAAATGGTTGTAATGATTATAGGGTATATTAAAAGTTATAACTAAAAAAAATTTAGGTATTTATTCCTCATAAAACTCAATAAAATTCCAAAACTTAGACCTACAAGCATTTAGAAATGAGATTAAGCAAGCTAGGAAACACTAAAAAGTGCATATTTTGAATTTTTTAAAGTAAAATATCTTGAAATATGACATGGAGGTATGTTTTTATGTATGTAATGTTTTTAGGTATATTTAAATATTAAAAATCACAATTTAATGCTTCAAATTTGTTTTATGTATGTAATATACTTGAGGATAGATAAAATGGTAAAACACAGGTCTGCATCATGAAGGAAATCATGATTTTGACTAATTTTGCTCATAAATGGAGTTAGAAATGAGTGATTCAGATAATTAAAATGGAATAAAATAATTTTATATAGTTTATAATTCATTTAAATGTCTTAATAAATTATTATAAAATGAAAACCAATTCAAAATAGGCTTAGATCAAAGAAAAACATCTCCAAGTCACCCTACAAGTAACAAGCAAACACTTTTTTGTGAATTTTTATTTGAGATATTGGTGAAGATTTTTTGATATTTTAAAATTTTTATATGTATTAAAAATTTAAACCTATATAATTATCATATAATTAGTGTCTGGTGAGGCCTATAAATCATTTTAGACCCCCAAATCTAAATCAAGGTTTTTTGAGATCTAGAGAGCACAAAAGAGCATTTTTTGAAGTTGTATATGAAGCTTGGAGATTTTTTTTTTTTGAAGGTATGTGAAAATATGGTGATTATTTTAAAACAATATTTAAACTCTTTTTATATTTAAATAATTCAATATCATCAATTTTTAGGTTCTCATGGTGCATTTAACAAGCTTACCAAAAAGGAGAAGACAGACATATCCAAGAAGAACCAGTATGGAGATTTGTAATTGTTCAACATAAAATTAAATATTATAAATTATATTTAATTAATATTTAAAAATAATAATCATGAAATATATCCCACTTCTATTCCATCTTTTAGGAAGAAGATAATCCATAAGGTCAATTAATGCATTGTATTTTTAACGACCTTGCCTAGTCAAACACATGTGCTCTTAACTATCTGGAGATTAAGAGAGAGTTAAGTGTTTGTTTTAAAAATTAACTCAAGGTTATAATTATTATATAACATCATTAAATAAGATATTTTCATACCTTATATGTCACCATTGGAGCTAATTTTATAAAAATTCTAGTCAAACAAGAAGAAGCCTTAAATCAACCCTAGAAAGGTGGAGAACCAACATGCAAGAATGGAGAAGTTAAGTTGAAGACTTGATTAAGTAAATCAGACATATTTTAATGGAGGAGAATCCTTTAAAATAAAAATGCAATATATCTCCTATTATACCACCTTGGAGCTATTTGAGAAGGTTGAGATAGAGAAACATGCATGCAAGATACAAAGAAGATAGTTAAAGTCAAACTTTAAGATACAAGCAAGATAACTAAAGTCACTCACTAGATATATGGAGAGTATAAATGAGATTGAATAATTTATTCAAAAAGAGTTAAGTTAATATCAAAAGGATTTATCTGAAGATGATCAATATCTATTCAATATTGAAGACCATCAAAGCATGCTTGAGAACCTTTGAATTTTTAAAACATTCAAACAAGCTTCTCTCTCTCTCCTATGACATTTTACAAGAATAGGAAGTTTAAAATATTGATGTATTATGTAGGATTTTGGATTTTTTTAACTAAGTTGAAGTAGGAGTGAAGTTGAATTAGCATGAGGACTCATCCCTAGTTTAGGGTTGCTTTGTCTCTTCTGTCCTTACTTCCTTTTCTATATGTATGTTCATTTTTGAGAGATGATTAGATTATGATTTTGGATATATAGAAACTTTACCAAAAATTTTAATACATAACATTTGAAGCAATAAATATCTAATTTTTCCTCTATTTTTAGGCTATTCATAAAGTGTGTGCTTAATATTCATTGATGTAACTAAGTGAATGACTAATTTTCATATGTTTATGCCTAAAATTTTCACATTTATGTAGGAAATAATAACTCTTTTAGGTCATATCAAGTGTATAAGTCTAATTTCTACCTAATTTGGAAGTGACTCCAACCTATGTTCATTCCTTCCATGCTAGTGTGAATGTTTCTCAAGACCTCCTTATGAATTACTGATGCAAGAGTGATTGTATGAAGATAAAGTTAGCATGTGAAAGTTATTTAACTTATAAAGTGTGTCAAGTATAGGCATAATTGAGTTTAATATTGGTGTATCACCCCAAATTTTCATTATTCATATCGCATTTTAGCTTGAGTATTGTTCCTTTCACCCTTTTTCTAGTTAATAAATCACCAAATTAGAGAGTTTGAGAGAAGTAGGTGAGTGTAACGAAGGGAATAAACACTTTATATAGAGATTATATCCAATATAAGGCCACACACATCTTGTCTAGTTTACATTTTATCAATAGGAGGGAGAATAAACACACATTCTTGTAAGGGTGCACTTTTGAATGATAATAACTACAAGTGTCGATAGAGGTATAAAAGAAATAATAGTAAATGGGAAACCTAAAGTGGAAGTATTAACTACTCAAAACAAAACCTCTTGTTTTTGTTCCTGATATGTGGTAAACTGAGCTTGATGTGCAATCTTAGATGTTAGAATAAATTTGACAACCTTATCCACATGGTTGGGACATTGACAAAATCCTTAATTTATTAAGGAAAATTTGTTAACTTTATTCATATATACACAAAAAATATCATTAGGATCAATTTTATTTATGTCCTCAATATTATTTTGATTATCATGTCTAGTTTCATTATCTTGATTATCATGTTCATCATCAACACAATTTTCAATTTGTACATTGCTTTGAATAGTTATATTATCAAATTGAGAAAAACACTTATATTATCCATTTTAGAAGAGCTAAAAGGGATATGAATATGATATATATGGACTAAATTTAATCTAACACTTCACCTTAGAGGAATAATGGAGCTAATTGTTTTGGATGTCATAAGAGGGAATCATGTAAATATGTAAAAATAAAGATAAAATGGGTGTAACTAGATAGGGTGTGTTTGATTTGTAGGATCTATAATATAATTATCCAAATTGTAAATAGTGAACAAGGTTTAAATGGGAACTATGGAGGATTCAACCATCTTGTAGTCACACAATCCCATGCTTGAGGCATATTTTGAGTAAATTCTTAGGGCTAAATGATTATCAGTGTACTATAGAACCAGATGGCTAAAATGTTTCCTATGGTTGAAAATAAAAAACACTACTCCTTTTTAATATACCATGAGATATGTGGAAACTAAAGTTTATATATAGTGTTGTCTAATGGATTGAGTATTAGAGAAATACTCTCACACCACACCTTAAGTAAAATTGATGAACACTTTTCCTATAATGACAACTCCATGATTTTTACAATTTTTAAAACATAGTTCTAAAAATCAAGAAAAATAAAAATAAATTGAAAATAAAAATAGGATTTTTTTGTATATGGAAATTGTGAGTTTAATCTGAAACCCTAGGATAAAAATCAAAAAAATAATATGAAAAAAAATTATGGGTTCACTAATATGTTTTACCTTATTTTTAATTTAATAAATAACTATTATTTAATAGGAATGAAATTTTATAAATATATTTATATTTTAATAAATGACATTTAATCATAAAGCTGAATGTAGAGTAGATTTGACTGAAATTGATCGACAAGTGTCATATACTAAAAATAGTAAGTATAACCAAGAATGAGATAGTTTTTTTAAATTTATGTTTGGATATAAATAATTTTTGATAGTTTAAATAAAGATAATACAAGATTATGATGAATAATATATATAAACATAGTCTATATATAGTTATGGATAGGTCTATGCTCTCTAGACAAAAATATAAGTTAGTCATGTCTGTTGACTATGGAATTTCCTACTTTGACCATGATGAAACTATTATTGATCTATGACCTATGATTTTGTCTACTAAGAAGGTTGAGATATTGTGATTTTATTGATGTCGCATAAAAAACTTTAATTTCCTTCTCCTTGAATTATAAACCCTAGGGGTATTTGTGAGAGCTAGAAACTTGTAAAAAGAGAGGGGAAGTGTAATGGGTTGAGCTGACCCCAATCACCCCCATTGATTATTAATTGGTGCATATGTATACAAATACTTTGAAATCCACATGTATTTCTCCCATCTAATTTGATTGTATAAATAATATCCTTGACTATATGTATGTAACTTAAAATTTGGCTTTGATACTTAACAATGTTATCTCTTGACTTGATTTTAAATTTTTTTGGATTATCCTATTACTAATCCTAGTTAATCTTATTGAATTTGGGAAGAATAGGATAAATTTTATCAATGTGTAGTAGTGAAAAAGTTCTCAATAGATATTGTGAATCTAGTAATAATGAATGGAATTTAATTTGTATATATAGTGAACCTTTTTTGAAAATTTCCTTGTGCTAACTTATGATATGTGTGGGATCACCCAAATGAATATTTATAAATTTGGAAAATAGTTTTTAAATAGCATATGGATAAGGCCAGTCTAGGTGAACATGTCCATGGTAGTGGACTTATTTTACTAACATGGAATTACATAATAAAATCATGGACAACTGTCCTATGGTTAGGAGTACTCTAAGATTGATATAAAGATGTTAAAACATTGACTTGGAAATTATTGTGTAGTAACGATGACAAACAAAGGGGTAAAACTCACATATAAATGAATGGATAGAGGAATGGAAAATAAGATTCATGTATTTGGATGAAAGTAAAATGTTTAAGATATGTCTAGAATTAAGACTATCAAGTAGATATGACCAGATTTATGTGTTTACACATGCCTATATCTATAATATACTCATCATACTTACTATAACATTAGTTGTATTGATTAGGGATGAACCAATGAATATGATGCTAACTAATGAATATTTCCTATAGAAAACATTACAACTCAATGAAATTATATCTATGGGACTTAATCATCTATCTCATTTACTTACCCACTAGGGGAAATAGGTAAAATATCAACTAAAGGGACTATTTATTTGTGCATAATGATTAAAAATGTCTATTTTAAATCAAAATAATTCAAGAAACTTATAAAAATTGACAATTTTTAATGAACATGCAATACTTAGTTATATGAACACCTCTATCTACCATGATAAGGTGACTACACATAAAGCCATGGCTCAATCCCTTGTCATAGATTACATAGTGTCACATATGCTTAAAAATGACCAAAATTTTCTATGAAAATACATGTATTCATGTGGGTGTATATATTTCACATGATTATATATTTTATATGAAACATGATGCATATAAATAGGTATTTTGACATGAGTTATTCACAAGGTTCATCCCTAATATTGAAAGGGGGAATACATCAAAACATTTCCATATATTTAGGCTATATAATATTAAACATTGGTAGTCTAAGACATACTATATGGTTTAGATGTGATGCAAGAGTATCCAAATAAAACCTATATCTTATAAATTTTTGGGTTGAATGGTGGTAAATAAGAGTTGGGCACAAAGGGATGCATGAAGGAATTTTCCAAAGGAGAAACACATAAGAGGGAAAGAAAGTTAATAAGTGCATAAATAAAGATAATAAAATAGGGATGTGCATAGGTCACATGTTTAACACAAAAAATAGGGGCACATGTAGGACCAAAATAAAGACAAAACACATGAAATATGATAACAAAGGTGCACATGCTTAGGTTTCATACATAATAGAAGGAAAAAGGAACTAGGTTCTAAGGAATTTAATAGGTCAAGGAGTGAAATAAAATAATAAAAGTAGTATGGGAAAGTGAGAAACATAGTGTGAGGTGATCGACACAAGGTTCAAGGATGCTAAATGCTTAAATTGGTAGCTATAAATATGACAACTAACAAGGCATGGGTTGACAATGAAAATGTATTTTAAGGATATTGTTTGATTATTGTCAATATAATTAGGCTCTAAGTTTGAATCAACCATGTGATTTAATCTCAAGAATTTGAAATTAGGTGCCAATATTTACTAAAAGGATAATTATCAACTTGTAAACTAGACTAGCTAATAAATGACTTCCATAACTACAAATATGTGCATTTGGCCCATTGTTAGAGGTTGTTAATGTGGTAGTTATTGTTGGTTATTATGAGAGGGTTATTAGGGAAGTTATTTTTTATAAGAGGAGGAAAATGTGAGGTGTAAGAAGAGGGTAGAGGTCTTAGGAATGAACCCTATATGATGTATACATGAAGAAGGAAAGAGTGAGGGTAAAAACTTAGATTTCAAGAAAGGGAGCTAAGGATCCATTTAATGTATAACTAAAAAGATAAAAAACAATGTACATATTATAAAATAAATAAAATACCTTTGATTTATCCAATGTGATTATGTGTGAGTGGACCAAAGGTAGCAAGGTTTGGATTCCCTTCACTAGAAACCTGACCCTTGATCGCATCAACTAGTATCAAAGCATGTCAAGGCCCTTGGGAGAATGCAAGAGGAAAAAAGCCTATGATTACCCAAATAAAAAAGTGATACAACAATAAGTATGGATACAAAAATACTAATTCAAGGAATCTGGATAAGGTGGAAGAGTGTCGAAAATAGGTGTATATCAGTAAATAAATGATATGAGGCAACCAGTGGTATGTGTTGAGGAAGAGTGAAAACTAGTAGAAAACTAGTATAATATACCTAAGTGAGTGTATATTGGTAGATTGTGGGAATAGTAAGGTAATAAATATAAGGTATAACATTCTCCACCATAAATATGTAGGTGGAGAATAGATAAGTGGGATATGGAAACTTGTGGGATGAGTTGTGTATGATCATGATCAAGGTTGTGACAGTAGTTTATATATTCTTAAGTGTTGATTGAAAGAGTAGTCATGCAAGAAGCATCTTCCAAAATGAATATTTGGTACAAGATGAAAATGAGTGCTTTATATCAAGCAAAAATGGGTAGAGAGAAAATAACACAAGAGAAAATGTAAGCACTATAAATAGGTACAATGTAGACTCAACAAAGAGTCAAGGTTCTCTAGTAAGCATACGTGAGTAGATAATAAAAAGTAAAAAAATGACTTGATAGAGAGTCTAAGTGCTCCATAAAGCACATATGGGTATATTAAAAAGAGAACACAAAGAGATATAGGACCTACAAAGAAAAAAAAACCTAAGAAGGAGTATAAATAGAGAATAAAGAAGTGGGTTGATGATGTAGAGTGCAATGTCATGCTAAAGAGTGTAGGAAATACCATAGAGAAGAAGAGCATGCAAAGAAGGATATATATAAGTACACAAAGGGGATGGTGAGAGTTTTATGAGAAGAATAGGTAGAAATCTAAGGAAATAAGACATATAATCTTCATGCCATTATACCACATAGTGTATGTGTAGACCTACCTCAAGTTAGAATTATTTAGAGAACCCAACATGGAGAAAAGGATGGGAGATGAGAGAGGGTGGATGGGAAATAACCATTACAAATGTATTAGACCATCTATGAAGATGATACCCAAGGTGAATGGTGCATAAGAGAGGGTTTCATGTGGGGAGTGTGAAAGTAGGAGTAGAGAAGGAGGGTGAAGGAATCATAAGTATTCTTATGCATGATGTGGAGGATGTGCTAAAGAGAATTTTATAAGAGTGCAACTAGGGATTGTTGACCATAATAGGCATAAGGCAATAGGGTGAAATTAAAATAACCTATGATGGGATCTATAAAATCTTATATAGAGGTCATATTGAATATGAACCTAGAGAATCAAAGAGTGTAAGGTGTGTGAGAGGAATAATTAATAAGAAAGTAGAGAGGAAGATGAAGAATATCTTAGAAAGGTCAGATTAATGTAGAACCTAATTTATCCTAGAGGAAATAAGTAGTGTGTAATGGGGTTGAGTGCTAAATAAGGAATCAACCAAGGAGTAGAGAGGACATGCAAAGAGATGGGGAGATTTGATGAAAGGTGATCAAATAAACTTGACAAGTGTTTAAAAACATAAAAATAAAGGAGAAACCCACATAACTGAACAAAGTGAGGAGAGGTAAAGGCTATGAATATCACATAAGTATGTTTTACTTTTCATAATTAATCAACATAAATATGTATAATAAAGAAGAGGTATAAAATAAGGAAGAAAATAAAATTGTTGAGAAATTTTTCTAGATAAGTGGACTTGAACTGAGTGCAACCAAAGTTGGCTAATTATCAACCCATTGAGGTAACCAAAAAATAAGGTGATATATATGGAATGTTTTGGAGCACAATTAGAGGTTGGTAAAGCATCAATATAATGAGGCAACCAATAGAGAAGGTGAATGGGTGGAGATTTGTGATGAGTGTAACCATGTTGGTAGATTTACAAACCTTTAGGTTATCAATGAGGGGGAATTGTAGTCAAGATATGCACTAATAATAAGAAGATAAGCTATGTAGAATAGAATATAATAGAAGGTTAGTATATTACTAGATAATTGAGGTAGCTAATGAAAACATATGATGTGTTGAAGGCTAAGGGAGAGAGTTTACCTATGAGAAAATAGTGGTTAAAAAAACAATGAAACATTGAGGTAGTCAACAAGATTTCAATTTATAAGACACACTAAATAAAGGAGAGAAATTGAAGTTGAGCACAACTAGGAACCAAAATATCATCAAAAAAATAATTCAGCTAGTAAGAATACGATACTAGAAACACACCAAGTAATAATGGAGTAGAGTTTTTGAGTGAAAATAATAAGAGTGTATTGTTTCCTTATCAAATAATTTAGGGTATTATAATCACCTTGATTTGAGGTAGCTAGTAGAGGAACCTAAGAAAGAAGATGCATGGGATTGAAGAAAGAAAGTTGGAAGAAGTAGTAGCTAAAGACGGTGCCACATAGAGATATGGTGTGAGTAGAATAGGAGTGGATGAAATATGCCATGTAAAAATCATGAATGAAAATACATAATATCATGATAGTGGAGTGTGATTAAAAATCAAGGCCTCAAAATAAAAAGTGAGGAGGTCAACATTTATTTAAACCTATGAATGAGAGAGTGAAAATTTCACCAAGAAATAGGAGCATAAATGAGTGTGTGATGAAATTAATACATAAAAAAAGAAATAATGGATTGGTTATTGGAATAACAAACCTAATCCATTAGGGTATGATGCACATAAAGAGAGGCACAAAGCATAGAGTCACCTATAAAGTGAGTAGATTGAAATAAGGTGAAAAGAGATTTTTTGAAGTAAAGAGTAAAGTAACATAAAGGAAAAGGAGCTAAAGAAAGATTACCTAGACACTACAGATAGATCAATAAATTATTAGTCTAAGTATGGAGTACTGTGTGGAATAAAATGAATATGTAAGGAGAAGGGAGTGTTTTATGAGAGCCAAGTGGGACACTTGTTCAAAATAAGAATAAGAGTGAATGAGGAGGAATGGAGAGAAATGAAAATTTGTTTTGTGTAAAATAAGTATAAGAGGAGAAGATATGGAATAATAGTGAGATGTTCATGGAGCCAATAGGTTCACACAAAGGAGAGAAATATTTATGAATAAATGATAGTAAATTAGAAGATTGGAGAAGAAAAGATGTTGAAGGATATGGCTAGAGAGGACAAGAAATATCATAGAAAACTAGGTGAAGGGGAATGCCATAGTCAAATAAATAATCTAAAAAGTGGTCCAACCACTTAGACATAATGTAATTAGGGGTTTACATTTAGATTACCTAGGAATTTTTATGTATGAGAATATTAAGAAAAATTAGATCCTATAAAGTTTTGGAATGCATGGTGGTGAAGGGAAGTTGGGCACAAAGGGACATATGTTAGAAACATAATGGGTTCATATACTTAACCTATACTTTTCCTTAAATATCATAAAACAAAAATAATTTTATATTTAAAATTTATTATAATAGTTTATAAAAATAATTCTCAAGATTGACCATTCTCAATTAAAATATCATATCAATAATTTGATTCACTAACAAAATAGTACCTAGTTATGGTACTATACACAATGCTTCTAATATCTCAAATACAAGGTTTATTTATTATATATCTCTCTTGTGAATATAACATTTAAACACCATAGTGATTAACCATTAGATAAGATATCCTAAAAATATCATGTGTATTACTTTATCAAAATGCATAACAAAAGATAATAAAAGTATAAATTTAAATATTCCACAAGATACATCGTCAATACATGATAATGACACTAAACACAATATAAAAAAATATGTACATAGCTATACAATAGTATCATTAACTCAGGTGAATTATACAACATGATAGAATAGTGAAATTATAGTAGTGCCATCCATCTCAGATGTTATCTTTATCATTATATAATAAAAAAGTATACAACACTATCATCTATCTTAGATGAAATTTACAATCATGATTCAATATTAATTCACAATAAAATAAATAGCCCCAACTATAATGTATAAAAATACATACATTAGTTGTACAATAGTACCTACATACTTAGCTAAAAGTATATCAAAATGTAACAATAATTACATATCAATATTTTCAAGTAATATAATAAACTTCTAAAATAGACATGAGTAACATCTGGAATAAGTTTTGATAAGCTACAAGGATAGATGTCATCATCTAGGTGATTTTACTCCAACCATAGATCAATGGTCCCCCACAAACCTCCCTATTGATAGTGGCCCTTCCCTTCACAAAGGAGTAGATTATGATGATGAAAAAATCTAGAACCATCTAATAAAAAGTGAAATAATATAATCCAATCATATGCAACCAATCATATAGCCCATGGATATCCCTATATCTAATATGACTTCAAGAAAACATGTAAAATATAAATTATAGTGGATATATAATGTATAAAATGATAACATTACTTTGGACAAATCATTTATAGTATTCAGACATCGATGAGTCTGGGTCATTATCCACATGTGCAAAACTCTCTGTTATAGGGTACTCACAATCATTTACCATCTAAACAAGGATGATGGATTTACATTTAGGACCTCAAAATTTATCTCTCATCATCTATTAGGTGAGAAGAATAATCCAAACCATGTCTAATCAACTTAGACATAACATTATTACAATACAATAGTTTACTTAACTACTTATGATAAAAGTTAGGAGTTATGTAACTATTCAATATAACTCAAAATATACATCTTGATATGATTCTCACTTAAGTAAAATATCATAAAATAAAAAAGGTAGAAATTTTTATTAAATTTAATATCCAACAAATTCTTTTACCCAACAACCTACTTGGGTTAAGGTTTTATTGATTTATAATTTAATTAAAATGTCATAAATCAAATGTTCATACTCAAGGTAGTGTACCTCCCAATAACATTTAATTTCATAATAGACCATTATATGAAGACTATAAGCATGCATACATTTAAATAGTACTCATTTACATGACTTGTTTGTTAATTTGAGATTGGTATCTAATTAGGTAGTTCAAAACATATTCTAACTATAATTTAATTTCAATAACTAATGATTAAAAACCAATAAAAATAATACTCTTCAGTATTTTAACTATTTAAGTGTTGAGTTTTATCATATTTCAGATATTGATATGTAGGTAATGTTATCCAATATCTATATGTCTATAATCATTCTTGTAATAAGTTAATATAACCAGTTCCAAGATCATCACACCCAAATCATACTAGTTTCCAAAATACTCAATTTTACTTTCAAACCCAAAACATACTACCAAATATGTAAATAAATCCTAAAATTTTTTATTAAGTAAAAGAGTTTTGTGTTATGCATCTACTATCTAAAATTAGGTTGAGTACAACTTAGTTGAATATACAAGCATATATGAACTTAGAAATAACATGTATCTAAACTTAGTCAGATATACTAATTTGATTTTGGGTTTAATAAATGCATCATGCTAAAATGTGCCCCAAAATATATGAAATCATAGAGCAGATAGGTTTTTCCATCATTTTTATAGGCCAATAGGTCAGAGTGGGATCTCACCCCTAGGCCTATAAAGGTGTGAGGCATTCTCCCCTCATGAATTCATCTAATTCCTAATCACATGAGGTGAAACATATTTACTCTTATGAAACCAAACCAATAAAAAATAACAAGCATTAATAAATATAAAAACTTATGCAAATCAAGTATTTAGAATGCACAACTCTTCATGCTAAACTTTTATGTTCCCAACTGAATGTTTAAAACTTGTTATAACAAATGGTAAATGTAACCTATTTTAGGTCAAAAAGTATTTAATTAGACATGGATTAAATCCATATAGGTTCAAATAAATCATTATATTATTTAGGTTTTTTTTGTATTTGCATCTCAAGATAAAGGCCTAAGCCAAGAACCCAACATCAATCCCTAGATGGATGATTTATACTATTCATGCACTATTTTTCTAAGTAAACACCAACCCATAATTTCTACAATATGTAGGATTTTAAGAATTTTAATTTTCATTCCTATATTCACAATATTAATAAGTAAAAAAATCATTCCTCCAAAATAAAAAGAAGACATTCAATTTCCAAAGACTTGAGATTTCATTACTTACCTAGAGTGTTTTTGATTGAAGATATCTCTAACTTGTAAATAAAAAATTGTTTTCCTCTAACTTTCCTTCTCCTCCAAACTACATTTATACCATCTCTTCTTGATATCCTAATCTACTACTCCTTTTTCCTTCTTAAAAAATTTCCAACCATTTTTAACTCAACATAACTCTAGCACCTCTTCACTCATCTTGCCATCATCTATGCATGCTTTGTATACCATTAATGCTATATATGGATACAATATTACTAAAAGTGGTTAGGGTTTCCACTTGAAATACAATCAATGGAAAATAAGACTTTGATTCCAATCCCTTTTTCTTGAATTTGAATGTAACCTTTTCATTCCATACTCAAGTTAGAGGTAACAATCATTTTTTTGACTTGTTTCTAAAAATAGCCAAAAAGAATATGTTATGATGAAATGACCTTACATAGTCAAAGATAATGTATTATGCACAATTTGTTTCATTAAAACTCTAAATGGCCATGTTATGTATACCACCCATGGTGGTTATAATATGTAATAACACTTTTAATTTCTCAATCCCATAGGGGTTTTTTACATATTCTTTATTGAGAGAGACTTACTCAACATCATGAATGCTTTATTAGGCAAAATCATCCCCCCCCCCCCCCCCCCCCCCACACCACTAAGACCATTATTGATTATTATTAATTTTAATCTTCACATTTGTTGAGATCTCCATAATTCATGTTTTTTGGGAAGGTAATTCTATAGATGATTATCTAGCCAACTATAGGGTTGGAGTTGATAGGTTGGTCACATGGGAAGGAGCTAATAATATCTGGGTGAAAGTTTGATTAATTTTAAAAATTTAGTTGGGATCTTTTAGGGTTTTACGTACATAATTTTTTAATCTCCACCTTAGAATTATTTTTTTCTCCTTTTAAAATCAACATAGATTTTATACCTATCATTGGCTTCAACCAACTTATTTCTAATCAGTATTACCTATTCTTCCATTTTAGCAAGAATTTATTTTGTAAGAACTATTTATTTTCTAATTTGTCCTAGTTGATAGCATTTTATATTTTCTACCATATAAAGATTCAAATGGTGCCTTTTTCAACATTGAATGGAAATAATTTTTATATACAAACTCAACTAATGGAAGATATTCTTCCCACTTGTATTGCTTGTCCAAGCAATACATCCTTAATAAATCCTCTAATAATTTATTTTCCCATCTATTTTAAAATGATAAGAGGTACCAAAATTAATTTTTATATGTAGGGTTGTATTAAGAGTTTGCCAAAAATTATAGGTCATGCATGTATCTATATAATAAATAATTTTGTTTGGAGTACCATGTAATCTAAAATTTTCCTAAACAAACATTTTTTCCAAAATTGGTGAATCATTTGTCAAATTTAGTGGTATAAAATGTACCACCTTTATTAGTTTTTACACCATTACTAAAATCATGTCATGCTTATTTTTATATATTGGTATACCTTAGACAAAGTCAATGCTAATGGCTATCCATTTCCATTTTGGAATGCCATAGGGGTGTAACAATCCTATGGGGTGAATATGTTTTAATTTATTATGTTGAAGTTCTAAACACTTTGATAAAAATTCAAATACATCTTTCTTGATTCCTTTCCAAAAATATAATGGTCTCAATCATACCATTATCTGGTCACTCTGCAGTGACCAAAATATGGAGCATTGTGTATTTATCTTAGCATTATGATTCTTGCATTCTCTCAATCTAAAACATTAATTAATAACTTGAACCTTAGGAGCCCATTTTTATAAATATTAAATCCTTAATACCTATGAACTTGTGGGTTTATTACAAGAGCTTCCTTAACGTACACATAAAATTCATCACTAGGAGAGAATTTGAAAATTTGATCTTTAAAGATAGTTATGATAGTATCTATAGATATTATGTACCTTCTAGATCTAAGAGAATCTACAACATTGATTTCCTTTCATTTTATATAACTTATATGAAATTCATAGTCTAATAAAAAATAAATCCATAACCTTTGTTGAGAATTTATATTAGGTTGTATAAAGATATCTTTGAGTCCCTAGTTGTCAATATTGAGATCAAAAAGTTTTTCCAATAGATAATTCCTCCAAACCTACAATGCATGCTTATGGAAACTAATTATAAATCATAAAGGACATAATTTACTTCATAAGTCTTAATATTTTGAGATTCATATGACATGAATTAACCTTCTTATAAAAATACACCTTCCAAATCATCCCCAGATGCATATTTTTCCAAAACAAAATGGCCATTTAGATATATAACATGCAATATTGATGAAAATGTAAGCATATTATTCAAGATTTGAAAGACATATTCACATTTATTGTTTCATAGAAAACATTACTTTTTATGTTGTAGAAGGTAATAGGGTTAGCTATTTTTGAAAAATTAGGCACAAAAATTCTTTTAATACCTTACTAAACCCATAAAACTACGTACCTCATGAACATTTTTAGGTTTTGGCCATTCTAAAATGTATTTTTATTTTTATTAGCTCTAGTGATATCCCTTTAGATGAAATAATATGCCCTAAATATTGCACTTTATTTTGAAATAAAACACACTTTGATAATTTCCTATAGAGTTTATGCTTCCGTAAATGTTTTAATACTAGATATAAGTGTTACTAATAGTCCTTAGAATTATAGATACCCATATTTGGAATAAACACAATTTTAGAGTATGTTTTTTTTAGAGATTTTGCATGAATAAGACTCTTAAAAGAGAATTAGGCATTTGGTGGCATGGTTTCAAATGGACCTCTATGGTTCTAAGTTCTTTCAATTACTTTATATTCCCCTTTGGGCCTATATGATGTCTAAATTTCCTTTTGTCCAATGTATGAAAGGGATTCTTACCTATTTTTATATTATATATGTGTTTTTAGCCCATAGATGCCTATGTTTGGGTTAAAAATATACATCAACATAAGTGTCAATCCATGACACAAGTGTCAAAAATTATCTTTTAATCATTTTCTATACTTTTTATCTTGTGACCATTTTATTTATCTCCATATGTTTATTACATTATTATCTTTTCATCCACCACTAGGTCTTAATTAAAAATCAAGAGATCCATATATATACAAAGTTATGGTATAGTTCATTTTATCAAACATTGTCAAATAAGAAACTAAATTCACATGTACTTTGTATTATTCAAGAGATATTAAAATATCTACATATCAAATTAATATAACTAAAATTTTGAAGTATTATATAAATCAATTTTCATTTGTATTTCTTATATCAAGGGTTGTAATAGAAATACCAACATAAAGTTGCACAATCACTAGTCCACACACATACCTAGGAGGGAGAATTACATGTGAGTCTAAGGACCTATTTGGATTATATGTATATGTAAGTAACACTTATAAATAACATGGGTTGATAGGGTTAGCTTGACTCACAGCTAATCCCTTTTTACCAATTTATAGGAGGTCAAGGGCAAGAGAACTAGGGTTTTACTTGTTGACTGGAATTTATGCACATTTTCATATATTATATAGGGATAATAGACCTACATGTGATAATGTAAATTTAGTTAATACTTAGTTTCACTCCTATACATATTCTAGACTAGACATATGTGGTGAAACCTGACACCTACATCGATGCAATTGTCCAGACCCAACATAAGTGTCCAAAAGTAAAAATTAGTCAAAATACAAAATGAACATAACATAGAGCCTGATCACTATCCCAAGATGGTTACAAATCATTGTCTCAGTAGAGAACATGATAAATAAAAAGATACACTCTTCATCCCTTGGTTGTATAGTATTTTACTATATTTATTGTCCATGGTTAAATATGTAAATTTCCATTATTTGTTACACATTGCTAAATTTTAAATATTGTCATTTTACATTCAAACAATTTTATTTTCTTGGTGTGTTTATATATTGAGACCATTTAGCATAAAACATTTTGGTGAACCTAACTTATAATTTATTTGAACCAAACCCAAGATTATAATTTAGAATTTTTCCTTCTCCTAAAAAATAAGTTTTTACTATTGTTCTTTTTTTAGATCTAATTATTACATGGACATAGATTAACTAATACTTATTTTTATTTTTTCCCTAGGCATTTTTATTCTCCTCTATGTGGTTACATCCAAAATTTTATCCTTCCTCAACATTTTTAATCCTACTACAAACCCTAGGAAACCCCATCATTTGGATAAATGGTTTACTATTCCCAATGACCAATGTATTACACATGAGGATCATATGTCATCTTAGAAAAGTTCTCAATCCTCATAATTTGCTTATAACTACGCTAATGAAAAAGTTAATGATGAAATTAAAAGTCTAAATAAATATGTTGAAAATCATATTATGTGTCCATATGGTTATGAGTGTGATTATATCCCTCTTGAATGTAAATATGAGGAGCCTAGTTCTCATATTTCTTATATTTATAATTATGAAAGACCTAAAAAGTTAATTTTTTTATTTGCTAGTTTAGCACATAAAGATGATACAATATATATGCAATAAATTAACATTTATGATGCTAAAATTATCAATGTTTCATGTAAAAATTCTCAAGATGAACGAAAAATTAAATGTTTTTCTTCCATTTCAAAATGATGCAAATGGTGAATAAAGTGAATGTGTGCCTTATTTTCAATGTAATGATAATGTTAAAAATCATGTTCCTTCTTTAGATCAATCAAATAACACTAGTGAAAATACTTTTCTTTCTATAATTTTTAATGATGAACTTGCATGTATTATGCTATGCCCTTAACCTATAGTGTGTCTAGGGATATATGTGGCTGACTTGTGGCTTACACATCTTCATATTATCTTGTTTCATTTCTAGATGTTCTTAGTATGGTCAGTCAATGGAATAACCATGGATAAGTAGAGTATATATAGGAGGTAGTGGTTAGTACTTTATCATCATACTATGAATTCTGTCTTATTGTTTTATTTTGAGGTTTCCCCCTCAAAGTAGCTTAGTCATAATATTAAAGTATTCTTCTCTTTCACCAATTATTATTGTGTATTTAATTATTCTTATCTTAATTATGTGTTATATAATTATACTAGTGTGAATCATTTAAGTAATTTAATTACAAGTGGTATTAGAGCATCGATTTGGGAAAGTTCTTATGATGCATTTTTTTGGGATCTAGCATCCTAAGAATTATAAGGTAAAAAAACACAACTTGTGATCCAATAGGATTTGATTTTTTTCATCACTAAAATTTCTTTCTTGAGTTTTTTTATAAACAAATAAAAAATAGTAGTAGTTATTGGATTCATCTCTTTGAGATTATCGTAACGGTGTATTCCACTAGTACATTTTTTTGGGTCAAAAATTTTCACCCTTATGTATAATACCCATAGTTAGATTCATCTCAGTGAGATGATTAAAATGGTGCATTCCATTGGTACATTTTTTAGGGCTAAAACTTGGGTTTGTGCATGGTTGGTCCAAACACTCATGGATGTGGGAAAGGGTAAGAAACTCCAAAAACTCCTAATAAGGATGACATGCAATATAAAACTTTTGATCCATCTATTTTATAGGTAGTTCATCAACTCAAGTCAGAGTTATAGGGCATGGTGAAAAAAGATGATTTTGATATAGTTTAAGGGGACATTAGAGGTTTGATATGGGACTTGGATAGTGTGAAGGATAAATTACAACAAATATCTAGGTAATTGGCCAAATTATCAACTTAACCATGGAAAAATAATCCTCTACCACTTTAGTTTGGTTTTCCTACTCCAAATAATACCAATACCAATTCTAGACCTAAGACAATGTTGCCAAAAGTGGACCTACACAAGTTTGATGGTAATGATACACTCATTTGGCTCACTCAAATTGAAAATTTATTTGATCTACATCAAACTCCATGTTTGTAAAAAGTGGTTATGGCCTCTCTCTATCTAGAACTTGAGCCATTCATTTGGTATTATTGGTTTTATGAATTAAAAAAACATAAGGGTGTCCCAATTTTATGATCAGTATTTTTTGAGTTACAAATCTGCTATCTAAATAATGTCTCTAAGAATTGCTTCAGTTAGCTAGCCAAGTTGTGACAAACTAAGACTGTTAAGGATTTCATTCATTAATTTTAGAATCTCTCCTTACATGTGGTAGATATCACTAAGGAAAATATGACTAACCTATTTTTGGGTGGCCTCAAAGATAGCATCCAATTAGAGGTTTGCATGTTTCATCCTAGTACTATATCTGAGGCCATACTAAAGACATGTGTGATTGAGGAAAAAGAGCTGATAAAAAAAAGACATTCTACCAATGTTCATGAATGTAACTTTCTAACACCTTCATTTCATCAGCTTACTAGATTGACACCTTAACATGTGGAAGAAAAGAATTCAAAAGGTTTGTGTTTTGGTTGTGATAGGAAATGTATCAAAGGGCATTGCTCTACTGAAAAGAAGTTGTTTTACATTGATGGTACCAATGATGAGGAAGAATATGAGGAGGCTTTAGGGGAAGGTTTAAACTAACCTAAGGATGGATATGAAGATTCTTAACCTACTATTTCCTATTATGCACTTTTAGGCATTGGTACTTAAACTCTTAAGGTGGTGGGGTTATTGAAGAAATAGAAGGTGGCTATGTTAATTGATTCTGGGAGTACACATAGCTTCATCAATAGTAAGTTAGTTTCTCATTTGAATTGTTTCATTTACCTAGCTCTAGACTTTTAGGTCATGATTACAAATGGTGGAATGATCAATTATTCTATAAAATGTCATAGTATTAAGCTTTCTACGGGAGACTATTTATTAGATTACCCTATGTTTGTTATTCCCATGGGAGGAGTTGACATTATTTTGGGAGTGCAATGGCTCACCACTTTGGGCACTATTGATATGAATTTATTGGAATTATTCATGAGGTTCCATTCAAATGGAAGGACTCTTAAACTATATAGATTATGGGATAAATCTTCACAACTGGTTGGTTCCGACTAGGTGACAAAGATTTTTAAAAAAGGTGCAAAAGATTTTATGGAAAACTTATTTTCCATGTAGGTTTAACCAACCAAAGATTATACACATACTAATTATCAAAAGGTTTTGGATGACCATTCTATTTTTTTCTGGTGACATGCCAAAAGGACTTCCTCCAAGTCATGCACATAATCATGCAATCAGACTCATTCTAGGAAGTACACCATCTAATACTAGACCCTACAGGTATCCATATGCCCAAAAGAGTGAAATTTAATATATGGTACAAGATATTTTAAAGGCAAGAATCATTTGACATAGTCAAAGTGAATATTCCTCCTGAGTGGTCATGGTGTGGAGAAGGATGATAGTTTAAGGATGTTCCTAGATTATATATAGCTCAACAAATACACCATCAAAGATAAGTTTCCTATTATAGTAATTGATGACTTTTTAGATGAATTTCATGGTGTTATTTATTTTACCAATTTAGATCTTTGCTTTGGATATCATCATATTTACATCCGTAATGAGGACATACCTAAAATAGCTCTCAAAACTCATAAAGGCCATTATGAATTTATGGTCATGCCTTTTGGCCTCATAAATGCACCGTCTACATTTTTGAGTTTGATGAATACTATTTTTAGGCCATTTTTGAGAAAGTTTATATTAGTGTTTTTTGATGATATCCTCATCTACAAAAAAAATTTGGAAGACCATTTAAAGCATGTGAAATAGGTTCTTTCAGTTTTAGAACAGCATACAATTTATGCCAAATCTTCTAAATGTTCTTTTGGTGTCCAAGAGGTGAAGTACTTGGCTCATATTGTTTCACATGAAGGAGTGAAATTTTATCTTAATAAAATACAAGAAATGATGGAGTGTTATGTTCTCAAGACCCTCAAGAACCTCCATAGATTTTTGGGGCTAACTGGTTACTTCATAGGTTTGTTAAAAATTATGGTAGCATTACAACCCCACTCACCTCTTTTTTTTATAAAGGCTCCTTCTAGTGGACTGATTCAGCGACCGAGGCATTTAAATAGTTGAAAATGGTTATGTGCATAACCCCAATTTTAGATACTCCCAATTTTTCAAAAACTTTTGTTGTGGAGTGATGCATTAGGATATGGCATGGGGGTTGTAATCATGCAAGAAGGTAGACCACTGGCATTTAAGTCACCAAATTAAGGGAAAAAATAGTCTCAAACCAATATATGATAAATAGTTTATGGATATTTTGTATGTAGTGAAGAAAAAGAGACCATATCTAATGGGTCATTACTTTTAGGTAAATACTAATCATGATAGACTCAAATATTTTTTGGAACAACACTTTTCATTTGAAGAACAACAAAACTGGGTGACAAAAATGTTAGGATATTGTTTTGAAATAGTGTATAGGAAAGGAAAAGAGAATGTGGTGGAAGATGCCCTCTCTTAGTAGGATAAATTAGTTGAGGCATTATTATATGCTATGACCATGACCATGTGGTAGGTAGACTGTCTAGAGGAAGCAAGATTAGAATGGAATAGAAACATTGTTACCAAGGATTTTATTCATAATATTTAGTAAGGTTCTAATTAATTTGAAAATTTTACATGGAATGGGAACACATTATGGTATAAAGATAGATTATACCTTTGTAAGCATTCTCTCCTCAAATATAAAATTATTCAGGAACTTCATGCCTCTCCACTTGGAGGACACTTGGGATTTTTGAAAACATATCATAGAATCAAGCAAGATTTATTTTGGGATGAATTCAAAGGGGATGTGTAGAAATATGTGGTTGAACGCATAGTATGCCAAAAAAATAAATGTGAAACCATTAAGACCCCAATTCTTTTGTAGCCTTTATCCATCCCTAAACAACATTGTGAAAAGGTTTTCAAGGATTTCATTATGAGCTTACCAAGGTCTAAGGGTAAAAATGTTATCATGGTAGTTTTGGATTGACTCACCAAGTATGCTCATTTTATTTCCTTATCATAGCCATTTGTTTCTAATATAATAGCTTATGCTTTTCTCAATATAGTTCAAAAATTACATGGCACTCTAAAGATCATTATAAGTGATCGAGATCCCATATTTACTAGTAATGTTTACACTAAATTATTTGCATGTTTGGGTACTCAGTTGGTTTATATCTCATCCTATCATCCTAAATCTGATGGATAAATATAGGTATTCAATAAATGTCTCAAAGGGTATCTTCATTATTTTGTTTTTAATAGAAAGGACAAATGGGTTTATTGGCTCCACTTGTTGAATAGTTGTATAACACTTATTTTCACACTTCTTCCAAGATGTCTCCCTTTGTGGAATTGTATGGGTATCACCCCCATCCATCAATTAAGTTTTGATAGTTCATCCTAAGGTTTGAGATATTGAGGAACACATTCACCACCAATAAGAGATGTTAGTTTGTGAGAGAATTTAGCAATGACACAAAATCAAATGAAGCAACAAGCAGATCAATAGAATAGTGAGTGGAATTTTGACATAGGTGATTAGTTATTTGTGAATTCTTAACCATATAAGAATATGTATCTAAAAAAATATAAAAATGATAAAAATTTATAACCTAATTATTATGGCCCTTATTAGATCTTACAAAAAATTGGTAGTGTGGCTTACAAGCTAGAATTACCCCCAGCCACTCACATACATTTAGTATTCCATGTATCTTGCCTAAATAAAGTAATTAGACATAGATTTTACTCTTAGACTAAGGTATTTGAATTAAATGAATAAGGGAGAATCATTTTATAGCCTAAGGAGATCCTTCACATACTCGCTAAGCAACTCTAAACCAGATCCATTAAGTAGTATTTGATCAAATGGAAGAACTTTCATTCTGAAGATGCAACATGGGAGGATAAAGCATTCCTATAGAAACATCCTAGTTTGATTAAATGTTGAGTATAACATTATTTTGAAAGGGAGGTGCATGCTATGCCCTTAAATTATAGTGCATCTAGGGATATGTGTGTCTGACTTGTGGCTTACACATCTTCATATTAATTTGTTTCATTTATTGATGTTCTTAGTATGGTCATCCTATGGAATAACCATGGATAAGTAGAGTATATATAGGAGATAATGTTTAGTATTTTATCATCACATTGTAAATTCTATCTCATTGAATTATTGTGGAGGTTTCCCCCTCAAAGTGGCTCAGTCATAATATTCAAGTATTTTGCTTTTTTATAAAATTGTTGTTATGTATTTTCCTATTATTATCTTAATTATGAGATATATAATTATACCATTATAAATCATATAAGTAATTTTATTACATATTAATTTTACCCATACCTTAATTTCTTGGAAAGATGAAAGTAAAAATGTAAATTCTTCCAAACTATTAATTGAAAATTAATTGCTTAATGCATCAACATTGTCAAATACATTTATTACATCTCATTCCAAACTTGTAAAATATAATAAAAAGAAAATAAAAAGTCCATCACATGAAAAAATTGACAAGGCCGCACCAAATGTCTCTTTCTCATATGATCATGATGTACCAAAATTAGAAAGTAGCATTACATTATCTTTTCCTCATTTGTTTGAACTCAAAAATTAAAGTGAAGCTTGCATTTATCCTTTTATTTCAAATAAAGTAGAAAATGTTCTTCCTCTTCCTTCTTAAAAAAATGTTTCAAATTTATATGAAAAAAGTGAAACCACATAGCCCAACCCTACCTAATCAATAACGACCTAGTTGACTACATATAGGCCTAACTTTATAATGGTATAAAAATTCCTCCCATGCCATAAATCTCATATATTCACATCCTTATGCACATAAAATTTACCAAAAAAAAGTGATAGTTAATAGATTTTATCACTAAAAATCAAATTTATCATTGACAATTCAAAAATATTTTTGGACATTAGCATTATATGCTAATATTGAATTGACACACATGTATTAAATGCTTCCATCCAAATTTGGACACTAACATTGATAGATTGATGTTACCATCCAAGATGCTGATGAAAGTGTCATTTAACCTACAAAAATTCAATTATTTTGCTAAAATATAAAAATTCAAAAATTCAAAATTATCAAATATATAATAAACAAGTGCGCTTACTAGCTTATTAAAGTCCTGGCCGGCTAGAGATATCCAATTCACATCAAATCATTAAAATCATGGAACTCTCTTGTAGACATTGTAAAATTATCACCAAAGTTAAAAATTATACAAGGTTTAAAATGCAAATGAAATGGATTTTATTTTGCAAAACCCAATATATAGACCTTGATTTTTTAATGGTTGACACCTTAAAATCCCATATCTTGGTCAATAGTTTCCAAATTAAACACTAAAATTTGCATTGGGATCTAGATAATGCGTTCCTCCACATTGTACTAATTTTGAATTTTTTTGTGACAAACCAAAAATCACCTAAATTATAATTTATTATACCTAGGAATCATTAAAAATTTCAAATATTACTAGATCAATATTACATTCCCACTTACAGAATTACTAAAACACATCACTGATATGAAATTAAATTCTACACCCTCTATTTATATAAATCATAACCACTTCATCCATTTACGATGCAATGACTACCAAATTTAACCACTAGTTTCAAGTTATAATTGGGGCTTGTAAAAAAGGCATGACCTCAACACTTATTCAATACCCAACATCTTTAGATTATAATAGGGGCACATTATAGAAACATGTTCTCCACACTTACACTAGTTCTTAGATTCTCCATATTCAATTGGGGCATGTTATGAAAACATGTCCTCCACACTTGCATTAATTTGAATTTTATCAAAATTTTATTCAAAACATATGGCCCAGATATATTTAGTTTAGTATTTTATACCTTGGTACTATCACTATACATATATTACTTAATAATGGTACATATGCTAAGAAAAATGTACCAATATACATAAAATAAACTATTTTACACCATATATGACAAGAGGAATGAACAAGATTTCATTCCTTTTATTTATCCATATACTGATTTATCTTCTAGATTCACCAGATTGCTATAGACTGTCACTATATCATAAATTATCACTATATCATGGACTATTATTCTACTATGGACTATTATCATACATAGGATGGATTGTTATGGACTGTTATCATCTAATTTGTCTATAGATATTGGTTGAATTTTATAGGTTGGATTTTATTAAATCATACAACCTCACCATATTTTATAAGTTGGGTCTTATTAAATCACTCAAATTCCTTATATTTATAGGTGGGTTTGATTAAATCACTCAACCTTACCAGATTACGTTGTATATGATGAGTTTGATTAAATCACTCACCCTACATTAGATCATATATATATATATATATATATTCACATTTGATTTATGTTGGTTGAGAGGTAGTACTCTCAACAACAATAACATCACTCTTCTTATACTAGGTTGGGGCCATGATCACATCCCAACTATCCCTCTTTCAGGTATAACATCTCTAGGGTGTAACCCACTTGATTGATTATGAACACATTCATTTTCATAGATAAAATATCGATGATTTCTCAAGTCCCATTCCACTTCTCTAGTATCCAAAGTGGAGATAATAATTCAAAAAACATCACTTTGTAATAAATACATAGGTGTAATATATCCATACTCTTTGTTCTTTTTATGCCTTTTTATATTACTCATCTATATATTATATAGATTGATTACTTTGTGACATGATTTTGATTACATGTTGTTGGGTGGATATTTTGTCGTCAACTAACTGATGACAAAATGGGTATATCAACCACAGCACAGGGAGATTTACACCATGAAAAGTGTGGGTTTACTAGATCTGGATGAGGTAAATATCTCCTCTCATCAAGGGGAGGTTCCTTATGAATATTTATATGCTATATGTATATATAGGTAAGCAGAAAATAATACTTTGGGTGGTATAATAGCATCCACCTCTCTTTTTTTAGAGGTGATGTCTAAGGAACAAGAGAGAGAAATCTTGGTCATTGGCCAACAACATTCCTCTTCTTTCAGGAATGGTATTCAGCCAAGAGTATAAAATCCCTTAAAGTGTAACAAAGTTAAAAAATAAACCTATGTAAGCACAAAGTCTTTTGTTGTCTCCTTCACCGATCCAGAATACGAGTAATCGTAGAGTGAAACAAAGCACAAAGTTTTTGCCTGAAACTACAAAAGATAATAGGATCACCAAGATGAAAGTATCTCAAAGTCTCTCTTCTATCTTTTAGAAATGCCCTCAGATAATGTCAACACATACACTTTGCTTATTAAGTCAAACAAATAAGAGATTATGAGGAAAGAGGACATAAGAACTATTTCCTAAATAACATAGATTACTTCAACACAAAGTCTAAAATAAACCTGTTTCTCATTCATTCAACAAAATATGATTTACAAGTTGAGCACAAAGTCTCAAAAAGTGTTTCAATTTAAAAAGAGTTTTTGCTCTCAATTATCATAGATCCATTTACAAAAGAGGTATCCACTATATATAAGGGAGAAACCTTCAAAATTAAAAAGATTATAATATAAAAATATCTCAGTCAAAGATGAGTCACCTTTGACTTTTGAGATATTTTTTTGGATTTTTTACATGTAATTACACATTACAAAATTGCATGCACTTTTGCATGACAAAAGTGCATGAGAAGAGAGGAAGAAGAGAGAAGGGGAAAAAGGTTCAACTCTTACCACCAGACTTTTTCAGATGAGCATCATACATAGCAATGGATGCCTAAATTCCTATACTGTCTGGCACAATGGTATTCTTGAAGATGACCCTAGCTCTGATTATAACATCCTTCAACACTATGATTGCCTTAGCATGACTAGTTAACCTAGATCTCATATTATCTAGAGTTAACTGAGTATCTAAAATATTGTCCACAAAAGTCATTGAGAAGGCTTTCTCTTCAAAATCTCTCTGAATCATACCCTTGAATCCTTGGATCATCTCTTTAACTGAGAGAAATTAATTATCCCTGGTGAGGTCACAAGGTAGTTCTTCCAGTTTATTTAATAGGCTTGTGTCACTTTTCTTGCTAGCATCCTTGGAAGACTCGAGATCTTCAATCAACTCCTTGAGTACCTGAATCCTGTATATCAGTGATTCCTTAATCTCAACATAGGAATATTTGATACAAATAACACTGATGGAAATCAAGGTGATTTTCTTCAGATATTTTATTTCTCTCTACTTGCTGAGATATTTCTCTGCACTGTCAATGCCCTGAGAGATAAGAGAGACAAGGTCTTCTAAATCTATTCTCAACTTCTTCATCTTGTCTGTCTTCTCAGCAACCTCAGTAAGGAAATTCCTTGAGTGTGCATCTTCACAATGTAATCCTCCAGAACTTTCCCTTTCATATAGGTTCTCTCTACTTTTTGGATGGCAGGGTCGTCAATAGAGAAGGCTTCTGGAGTTGCCACTTCAGAGGGAAGGGTGAATTTCCTTATTACTGCCATTAACTGCTCTATCTTAGCCTTATAGTAGTCCTTCATCTCCTTTTCTCTGTTGAAATTTTAGACCATGATGTCCATTATAGACTGTAGATCACTTTTCACACCCTCATGAGTAACTTTTCCAAGTTCAACATGAGAGATGGAATAGTTGCTCATGTCAAAACCCTCAAGGGTTGCGTCCTGTGGTGGTTTATCTATTTCCAAAAATTTATGCCTCTTTTCCTCAACCAATTTTGAGAGGATCTTGGGTCTCTTAGGGGCCTTAATTTTCACTGGCACTATCTTGCCAAAATCAAAGTCATCTGCAGAGATGGCTAGCTTCTTTCTTTTAGGTGTGAAAACTTACATCCAAAGAGGGAGAGAAGAAGTACCTAATGTGGTAATGGTTTTTGTAGCTGGTGTTACTATGGTAACACCTTCACTGATAGTGGTAATGGTGGTTATAGTAGGAGTAATAGATGAAACCATACCAACCATTGATTGATCAAGGGCAGAGCTTTCTCCTAGATTGTAGGAAGGAGATGCCAGACTAGGAATAGAGCTTGAGGAGCGAAGACTATCTCCAAAAGCATCTTGAGGATCACCAATCATTACTCTAAAAGGGGAGGTAGCTTTAGAAGAGGGAACACTGATAGGAGATAGAGGTGGGGAAGGAGAGATGTTTGTAAGTGGCTGTGCCCCTTCTTGGGAAGGTAGAGGGTCAGTCCTCTGCTACTCTGAGGGCTTGTCATATATCTCCATTTATTGAGCTGCCTGTTCTTGGGAGCTTTGTTCTCTAACTCCCTTAACCATTGATTCTAGATCCTCAACAACCTTTGATTTCTTGGAAACAAAGATGATTCTAGTCTTGTGAGGCCTAGATGGAGAAGGAACGCCACCTTTGTTCTTGGTCCTATTTTCTACCTTCTTCCTCATTTTTTCTTAGAACTCGGCCTCTGATCCTATAACAAACTCTTTCAGTGTGATCCCTTTGGCTGCTAACCGATCATTGGTGTTAGCCAATATTGGTTCGAATCTTTTCCTCAAAGAAGTTAATTCTTTTTGAGACCACTGAACTGGAGGAAGAGGGGAGTCAACAACCTTCTCGGCCAGGTACCTGCTATTGATAATATTCTTGTCATCAACCAAGTTGGGGGGAATCTCTGCAAGCCCCAAATATTTGATCTGCTCTAAGGTAAGCCTACTGTAGGCCATTTTCCTAATTTCTTTAGCTATTTGTAGGTCTACCCAGATGTCTTCGATCATAGGCTCATAAAACTAAGTCTTTCTTTTGATCATGTCTTTGACACTCCTATAGTCAAAGTTGTCCCTTCTTTTGAATTGTTTCATAGTAACCAATTGCATCTCTGTCTCCATGACCTTGGCTTTAGCTATGGTTGAAATCGAGTATCTACCAATTTTGATTAGAAACCTGAAACCTAGCTTTTCAATTCCATCTGCCTAGTGTGTATGATAACAATTTGTCTACATAGATCCATTAGAACTAACTTATCAAAAGGAAACCTAGGGAGTATATAGGGATAACCTTGGAAAAATCCAATCCAAAGATAGTGAAAAGAGGGAAATTTTAGGAACATACAGCCATAATCATTGATGACCATCTAGGCCTCATCAGATACTCTCTTCTGCTCAAGCTGAGGGTCAAAGAGGCATAAAAATATGGCAAAGAAGGCATCATTTACCCTTCTAAAATAGCATATTGATCCTTGCAACATTATCTAGGGGTAATATGAGTAGACTGGGGTGGTCTTTTTGTCCCCTTCAGTTGTCAAACCTGGGAAGGTTTATATTGAGGCAGCTATATACACTAGGTATGAAGTCATATAGAACTTTGAAGTAGTTTGTACCTTGGTCAGTTGCTCATGAAGAGCGTTGCTAATCTACTCACCCCAAAAGATGACCTACTTATCTTGGAGGATGATTTTGATGAAAGGGTACATCCACTCATGGAACTATGAGGAAGATGAGAGGCCTCACACTCTGCTGAGAAGGGTGATCAAGTCACCAACTTTTTCAATAGAATCACTCCTTAAGAAGTTCTGCAGCTATCTAGATAAATTGGTTCTGGGGGTCTTCAGCCACCTATTATTCATTACTTTCTTTTCCCTCTCAGGGTCATTGTCATACTCCTTCTATGCTTCTATGAATTCAATTCTCAACACTTCAGTAGTGGGAGGGCACATGAATAATTTGTCAATGAATTTGGGGTCTAGCTAAATTATTATGTTGCTACTGACATCTGAGACTGATCTCATCTCTTTGTTCTAAAATTGGGTGCACTAGAGGATGAACTCCATAAGATGTGCTGCTAGTGGGAAAGTAGCAACCAGATGAATGTTGCTTTTGATGATTCTTTTCATTTTGGAGCCCAAGTTCATTGCCTTGGTTCTGGTCACAAATGCGGCCATATCTACATGGCTAATCTCTATGTCTTTAATGTCATTGACATTAGAGGTGACTGAGGTGATCAAAAAGATGCCCTAATACTAGTACTTCATGGCTTTTAACTTTTTTGGAGAAGTTTTAGACATCAGAACTGGCCTCGATTGAGTGGGTGCTATGAGCAAGAATCTTCAGAAGGTATTGCAGTCATGATCATGTAATTAGGAAATAGTGGGAAAATTGGGAAATTCACACATTGGGTGATCATGATCAAGGAAGTGCACTTAACAAGGCTAGGTTGGGAAATGAGGGAAAAAGGAGAGGAGGGGAAAAATGAAAAAGAGTGAAAATTTCTCCAGAGTTAGAGAAATTTGGAGGAAAAAATGCAAGGGTGGCAAAATTCACCGCCCAAGTATGTAGAATAAACTGCATGCATAGGCGGCAAATTTCACCTCCCTTACATGTAATATGGAGAATAAAATAGCATGAGCAGTAAATTTCACCACCTGTGCATGTCTAGATGGAAAGTGTAGGGGTGGCAAAGTTTTTTGCTGATGTAGGTCAAGAAGGAACTTGCATCAATGGAAAAATTTGCCACTGATGCAAGTTTTGGAAGCAAAGGAGTGTGGGTGGTGAAATTTTCCACTTATGCATGGTTAACCAGAAAGACATGGGTGGTAGATTTTGCTACCCATGTAGGTTTAAGCAAGAAATTTGTGGGCAAGAAGGGAGGGTGGTGAAAATCACCACTCTAGCATGAAAAGGTAGCTTGGAAGGCCGACGAGTAGGGAGAGAAGAAAAGAAAACTAAATGTAAAATTGAAATCAAATTTAAAGAGAAGGAAGAAATAAATGTCAAAAACATGACCTAACTGGAGAACCAAGTGCACCACGAGCTCAAATTCATAAAAGTGCACTTTGACCCATTCACTGGATCATCTAGAGGTAGAAGATAGGAGGAGGAGAGGAGGAATGAAGTAAAATGAGGTTAAAACTAGATTTAATGGGATGAAAATTAACCCTAAAAACTCAGCATGTGCAGGAATAAATGCCGTGCATGAAAATTGAGATAGTGTAGGGGAAGCAAAAATCACCACCCTTGCATTGAGAATTCAGGAAGTGACATGCAGGGGTAGCAAAATTTGCCACTCCTGCATGTGAGATAGAAAAATGTAGGGGTGGAAAAATTTGCCACTCATGCAAGTCAAGATGTAGGGGTGGCAAAAATTGCCGCTCCTACATTTCAAAGGTAAAAATGCACTGGCGGTGAAATTCACCGCCCGTGCATGAAAATGGAAGAAAAAACATTAACGCTGAAAAAGGTAGATTTTGGTCCCCTGGTCGTATTGAGACCATAACAACCTTCACATTTTGGAGAAAATGTAATGAAAATATTTTATGAATTTTGAATGATGTAGTTGGGCCAAGATGAGAATGAGAAAAACCCATCTCGAAAATAGACTTAGAGAGACAAAAAGTGAAATAGATAAGTTTCATAGGGGGTTGATTCTAAAAATGAGCTAAGTTGATTTTGAAAACAAAAACTGGCTCCTATTGGGGAACTTCTATTAATCAAATCGATCAATGGGAGTAGAAATTAGTCTCTAAGTGCCTTCATCCAAGCCATTGGGCTATGGAGTTAGGCTAAAAAACAAAAGAAAATAGACAAAACATAAAAACTATACATATATATAAATGAACACATCTAAGCGTCAAGGATTAACTAGCTTTAGATGTTGCCCACTATGGAGTAGTCTAAATGACATTCCATCCTGGTACTCCAGCAAGAAGCTAGCCTCACCACAGAGCTGTCGAATGGTGAATAGACCTCTCCATAAGGAGTCAAATTTGCCATGCATTCCCTTCGGTTCTCGCCTCTTGTCCCACAACAAGACTTGATCTCTGACTCTAAATTCATGAATCTTAGCTTTTTTATCAAAAAGTTTCTTCACTTGGTTCTGATGCGCTGTAATCCAATCCACCACCATGGTTCACTTCTCATTCAGTTCGGTTAGACACATGATTCTTTTGTCGACTGAACTTTTGAAGGTTGAGTCTTCAATTGCTTTGGATAACCTAAGTGGTGGTAGTTCTAGGGTGATGGGGATTTCCAAATTCAAGCCATACAAAAGTTGAAAAGGTGACATACCTATGGCCCTCTTGGGAGTAATCCTATCTACCCATAAAGCATCAAACAATGCTTTGTGCCAAGTCATCTGATTGTCATCTACCAATTTCCTGATAATAGTGACCAGGTTCTTATTGCTCAATTCTGCTTGGCCATTTCCCTGTGGGAAATAATCTAAAGTGTTGGATAGGGTAATCCCATAGTAAAAATAGAATTGAGTAATTTTATGCAAAGAAAAATAGGCCACATTATCTATTACAATTTTGAGTGGGACTCCAAATTGGGAGATAATATTTTCCTTGAGAAAATTGCACACCACTTCAGACATAGCATGCTTGGTTGGGATGGCTTCCACCACTTGATAAAGTAATCAGTCACCGTGAGGACATAATCATGTCTAGCACTCGACGATGGGTTGACTGTGCCAATGAAGTCAATACCCGATTACTGAAAAGGCTCCTCAATTACTACTAGCTTGAGAGGCAATGAAGGCAGTTTAGGCTTCCCAATGAATTATTGACACAATTTGCACCTACGCACCCATTTGTAGGCATCCTGAAATAGCGTGGGCCAATAGTACCTTGCTCAAAAAATCTTGTGCGTTGTCACCGGTATAGAAAAATGTCCTCTACAAGCCAAATTATGGAAAGACTCCAAGAGTTTATCTTGTTGCCCCTTATCAACACAACGAAGAAATGCCCCATCTAGGTTCCTTTTATACAAACCATTATCCCATAGAACATAACTAACAACCTTTAACCTAACATTCTATTTCTCCTTATAAGAGAGATGAGCGGGACACTCACCATATGTCAAAAAATGGGTGATGTCAGAATACCACTCATCAATGGTGGAAACAAAGAGGACCATAGGCATGCCTTTGATCTCTATTTCTTCACTTTCTACTTCTTCTGGAATGTTGTTGGCAATCAATTGACAAAGACCCTTTCCTCACACGAGTTTGGTAGGTTTAATGTCCAAATCAAACTCCTAAATCTTGGTGATCCAATTACCCCTCTTCTTACCAAACTCCTATTGAGTCAAAATAGACTTCACTATTGTATCAGGTATGAGAAATTCAGTTTGTGAATTCAAGATATAAAACCTAAAATGCTTGACTACTTTGACTATCGCGTATGCATGCTTATTTATGTTGGAATATTTTAGCTCATGAACCTTAAGTGGACAATTCATGAAGGAAATAGGAGATTCCACACCTTCTTGGTTTTGTTGAACTAAAATGGCTGAGAGTGTATGTTCAAAGGCATAACTATATATTTTGAAGCTTTTGGTGTAGTCTAGACAAACTAGAATTGGTGCGCAAGCAATCACTTCTTTGATGTCTTTGAATGATGATTTGCCATAAATAGTCCACCTGAAGGTATAATTGTCTTTCATTATGTTGATGATGTGGCGAGTCTTCTCAGTGAACTCAGGAATGAATCTTCAAAGAAAATTCACATTTTCAAAAAAAGAGTGAACCGCAGTTTTGCTGGTAGGCAGAGTAAGTTCCTGGATGGACTTGACCCTTTATGAGTCAATTTTAATACCTTCTCAAGACATAATGTGTCCGAGAAGTTTCCCTTCAGTCACCCCAAAGACAGATTTCTTTGGATTTAGAGAAATACCATTCTAACGACAACATTCTAGTATTCTTTGCAAATGGTGGACATGGTTAGAGTGATGCTTTGAAAATACCATCAAATCATTTAGGTACACTACAATGAACTTGCCCATTTTGTCCTTGAAAGTGAGTTCCATCTCTCTTTGAAATGTGGCACTTGCATTTATCAGACTGAAAGGCATTCTTCGATAGGTGAAGTTGCCCTAAGGTGTGGTGAAGACAATCTTATGTTGATCCACTTTTTCAACCTCAACCTGATTGTACCCTGAAAAACCATCTAGCATTAATAACATCTATTAACCTGTTACCATTTGCAAAACTTGATCTATGATAGGGAGAGGGTAGTTATCTTTCAAAGATAACTGATTCAAGTTCTTGAAATCCATGAAAATTTGAATTTCACCATTCTTCTTTATGACAGGCACTATGTTGGCAATCCATGTGGAATGATGGATTGAGAAAATTATCCAAGCATCAACCACTTTTTATATCTCAGCTAAAATAGTACTTGAGATTTTTGGATTATATTGCCTGGACTTTTGCTTGTAAGGTATAGAGTTTGATTTAAGAGGAATGTCATGGTGAATGTCATCCGACCTGAGTGATTTCAAGTCATCATAGGAATAATCCAAGACGTCTATAAATTGATGGAGTAGATTAGCAAGCTTAAATATCTCCTCAGGAGTACAATATTTCTCAATGTTTACCATCTTAGGATCTCCCTTGGTTCCCAGATTTACCTGATCAAACTCCTGAGAGGAGTTTGAATCTGTTCACTGTTGTTTAATAAACCTGTCATGGTTATCAAACAATTTCTCTAGAGAAACTAGGCCTTTGGGAATCTTATTCCCTTAAGCTGTAGGAAATCCTCAAATATGTTCACATTTGATTCAGAAGTTGCTTCGCATTCTCAAATTTCACCACCTTCAAAATGCAATTGTTCAAAGCTATCCTTTTGATCCAAGAAGGCAATGATTTGATCATCATTGTTAAATACTTGCCAATGGCCGGCATTATCAGGTACACTTGGTCAAAAGACCAGTTCAATAGTGTACTTATCTCCTTTAAAATTTGGGTGGAAAACTAAGAGAGTAGCATAAATAGCTAATGCATCCACCTGATCATTAAATTTTCATGGAACGATAGAGATTCTGAAAGCATCAAAATTTTTGATTTGGTCCTAGACAAGATTGTGATAGCAGTGCAATCTTTCATTTTTGTTTTGATAGAGGTTTATTACCTAGAAAACCACCAATTTTGCATCCCCTTTAGCATGGAGTAGCTTAATGCCTTTTTCTCTGGTAGCCTGTAATCCAAGTAACAAGGATTCATACTCAGCTATGTTGTTGGTGTTGTTGAACTACAACTTGTAAGACAAAAGAACAATATCTCTTTGAGGAGATAGCAACACAACCCTAGCTCCTAAACTAGTAAAAGAGTAGATGCCATCAAATTCTAAAATCCATACCTCATTAGATATCACTTTTCCTTTGAAAACTTCTTCATTTGGGGGAAGAGGTTCTTCTAAGCATTCATTTTGTTGTGTCGATTCTCTCGCGATGTCAGCTGAACACATTTCCAAGTTGTCACCTATAGGAGTTTCATCAGATGTCTCATGGATCTCATCCATAGATAGGAAGTAGTTACCCATGCCTGAAGACCCAAACAAAATTTGAGCTTCTGGTGCTGATGATCGGGTGACTACATATCTTGCTTCTTTTTTAAGAAGCAATTTCTTCATGACACCTTGAATTGGAATTCTCACCTCCAAAAAGTCCATGCTTAGCTCACCTCTAACATCCTTTTAAAAATTCTACCCAAGTAGAATGCCATAAGAGGCTGGAACATCAGCCACTAGAACCGTCATTTTTATCCTCTTTTTTAGAAAATCTACGAAAGTAAATTGGGCATCTTTTATCTGACCGAGGAGTGGGACTTGCTTTTTTTTCATAGAAAAAACACCTCCCAAAAGTTTTGGTCAAAGTTAGGCCAAGGGAATCTGCTACCTTGGTGGGCATGACATTATCCGAGGCTCCAAAGTCTATTATGCAATTACTTAATTTGTAACCATTTATTAGAAGGGAAACATAAAAAGGTTCTATTTTCTTGAGAGCAACATGAGGAGTCACGACAAGATTATTTTAGGTGGATTTATCCTTGGGGGGATCATGAATGGATTTTAAAGAATCTTGTCCTATGGTGACGGCATTATTTTTCACATATTCTGTCAACCTATCAAATTGTTCAGGATTGGCTCTCAAATACTCAATCTCTATCATCTGAATCTTAGTTTTCCTAGCGTGATCAATTATATCAAATAATTGAAAAGAATTTGAGACAGAGGAAGAGGGTCCATCATTTGGGTCTTTGGTGGGTGCGGCACTAGTCTGAGCAACAGAAGTGGAAGGTATGGGGTGGTTGGAGGTATTTACTTTTTTGTGAATTACCTGATCTTTTGATTGAGAAGGTAGTGGAGTTCCTCATTTAGTGATAGAGACCACTTGTCGAGGTTCTTCTTCTTTCCCTTTATTAGCTTATGGAGCTGACTGATTTTGAGATCTGGTGAAAATAGCATAAGACCCATCCAACCCTTCTCCTTTACTTTCAGCTTCATCCTGGTAGTCCAAGAAACCAATATTGGAGTCACCAGCTAATTCTTATTCCTACTCATTGAAGAGATTAACATCATATTGTTGGCCCAATTGAGGTTGGAGCAAAAAGTCATGTTCAGCCTCTAGGTAACCGATCACTGAATTGGTAGGTGATGCTTCAATGGCCAGTTTCCCTGGAGGTGGAGGTAGGCAACTTGGTTGCCCTTGGTTTCAGGTAGCATTGCCCTGATATTGCTGATTCTAGAACATTTTCCTGGGCATATCTTGGTAGGTGAGAGTAAATGTACCTTGGGCTATTTGTCTCTTCAAAGCTATCAATTCATTTGTCAATTTTTGTACTATAGGATCTGTAGTGCTTGTAGAAGAGCTTTCAGCAGATGAAGAAAATCTATTTTTACTAAGGTCTTTTCTAATATTACCTGCTAGGATAAGATCATCCTCAATCTTAGTAGCCAAATTTTGAGCTAACGTGAAATCCATAGGGCCAACTCACCTCAACAAAAAATTTACTTTGGGAAGTTGTGAGTTAATAAAAAACACTTAAGATTCTCTAGCGTGGGCTGAGTGAAAGTTGGAATCTGGTTCCTTAACTTATTGAATTTGGCTATGAAATCCCTCATGGGTTCATGAGATTTTTTTCATCTATGTTAGCTACGCTAACAAGGCGTGTGCATCTTCAGCAGGTTTAAATCTAGCTTCAAATTTAGAATTTAGCATATTCTAGTCAGTTATAGTTTGAGCTTGAAGGTGGTAAAACCAATCCACAGTAGCACCTTGTAGAGTTTCTACAAAAATTTTCACTACTACATCTTCAAATTCCACACTGATTATGCCACATGCTATAGAGAAGGCAATAATATGCTTGTCGAGATGAACCTTCCCATCACCAAAAAACTTGGAATTTTTTTTCCTAGAACTACGAGGTAGTTCATGTAAGGGTGGGGTCAAATTAAGAGGACCAAAGGAATTACCCCACGGGCCTTGAGCCATTATGATAAGATGATTAAATGGTGGGATAACAAATCTTGGTGGGGTATTTATAGGTAGGGCACTATTAACAATGGGAAAAGAATCTCTACCTTATGTTGGTGACCCATTAAGGTTAGGAGGAAGACTCCTAGATTATTGGAGGAAAGGTGGTCGAAGAAATAGATCAAAATTGCTCTGCTGTGCCAACTCAAACATAGGGTCAAAAACACCCTTAGATCTCTAGCTTCTTGTGTAAGGTGGAGTTGCCAGATTTCAAATAAAAAAGGGATTGAAACTGCTTCAAGTTGAAGCTTGAGGCTTCAAAATGCATGTTCGTATTCCCCAGTAGAGTCACCAAAAAGCTGTTGGGTGAATATTTTGTCGTCAACTAACTGATGACAAAATGGATATATCAACCACAGCACAGGGAGATTTATGCCATAAAAAGTGTGGGTTTACCAGATCTAGACGAGGTAAATCTCTCATCTCATCAAGGGGAAGTTCTCTATGAATATTTATATTCTATATGTATATATATAGGTAAGCAAAAAATAATACTTTGGGTGGTATAATAGCATCCACCTCTCTTTTTTTAGAGGTGATGTCCAAGGAAGAAGAGAGAGAAATCCTAGTCATTGGCCAACAACATTCCTCTTCTTTCAGGAATGGTATTCAGCCAAGAGTATAAAATCCCTTGAAGTGTAACAAAGTTAACAAAGAAACCTATGCAAGCACAAAGTCTTCCATTGTCTCCTTCACCGATCTGGAATACGAGTAATCATAGAGTGAAACAAAGCACAAAGTCTTTGCCTAAAACTACAAAGGATAGTATGATCACCAAGATGAAAGTAGCTCAAAGTCTCTCTTCTATCTTTGAGAAATGCCCTCAGATAATATCAACACACACACTTTACTTATTAAGTCAAACAAATAAGAGATTATGAGGAAAGAGGACGTAAGAACTATTTCCTAAATAACACAGATTACTTCAACACAAAGTCTAAAATAAACATGTTTCTCATTCATTCAATAAAATATGATTTACAAGTTGAGCACAAAGTCTCAAAAAGTGTTTCAATTTTGGCAAAGTTTTTGCTCTCAATTATTAGAGATCCATTTACAAAAGAGGTGTCCACTATATATAAGGGAGAAACCTTCAAAATTAAAAAGATTATAATATAAAAATATCTCAGTCAAAGATGAGTCACCTTTGAATTTTGAGATATTTTTAAAAAATTTTTACATGTAATTACACATTACAAAATTGCATGCACTTTTGCATGACAAAAGTGCATGAGAAGAGAGGAAGAAGAGAGAAGGGAAAAAGGGTTCAGTTCTTACCGCCAAACTTTTTCAGATGGGCATCATACATAGCAATGGATGCCTAAATTCCTATCTAGCATAATGATATTCTTGAAGATGACCCTGGCTCTAATTATAGCATCCTTTAATGCTGTGATTACCTTAGCATGACTAGTTAACCTATATCTTAGATTATCCAGAGTTAACTGAGTATCTAAAATATTATCCACAAAAGTCATTGAGAAGGCTTTCTCTTCAAAATCTCTCTGAATCATACCCTTTAATCCTTGGATCATCTCTTCAACTAAGAGAAATTGATTATCCCTGGTGAGGTCACAAGGCAGTTCTTCTAGCCTATTTAATAGGCTTGTGTCACTTTTCTCGCTAGCATCCTTGGAAGACTCGAGATCTTCAATCAGCTCCTTGAGTACCTGAATCTTGTATATCAGTGATTCATTAATCTCAACATAGGAATCTTTGCTATAAATAACACTGATGGAAATCAAGATGCTTTTCTTCAGATATTTTATTTCCCTCCACTTGCTGAGATATTTCTCTACACTATCAATGTCTTAAGAGATAAGAGAGACAAGGTCTTCTAAATTTGTTCTCAAATTCTTCATCTTGTCTGTCTTCGCAGCAACCTCAGTAAGTAAGGAAATTCCCTGAGTGTGCATCTTCATAATGTAATCCTCCAGCACTTTTCATTTCATATAGGTTCTCTCTGCTTTCTAGATGGTGGGGTCGTCAATAGAGAAGGCTTCTAGAGTTTCCACTTCAGAGGGAAGGGTGAATTTCCTTATTACTACCATTAACTGCTCTATCTTAGCCTTATGGTAGTCCTTCATCTCCTTTTCTCTGTTGAACTTTTGGACCATGATTTCCATTATAGACTGTAGATCACTTTTTGCACCCTCATGAGTAACTTTTCCAAGTTCAACATGAGAGATGGAATAGTTGCTCATGTCAAAACCCTCAAGGGTTGCATCCTAGAGTGGTTTAGCTATTTCTAGAAATTTATACCCTTTTTTCTCAACCAATATTGAGAGAATCCTTGGTCTCCTAGGGGCCTTAGCTTTCACCAACACTATCTTGCCAAAATCAAAGTCATCTATAAAAATGGCTAGCTTCTTTCTTTTAGGTGTGAAAGCTGACATCCAAGGAGGGAGAGAAGAAGTACCTAATGTGGCAATCATTCCTGCAACTAGTGTTACTATGGTAATATCTACACTGCTAGTGGTAATGGTGGTTGCAGTAGGAGTAACAGGGAAAACTGTACTGATCGTTGATTGATCAAGGTTAGAGCTTTCTCCTAGATTGAAGGAAGGAGATGCCTACTATAAATAGAGCTTGAGGAGCAAAGACTATCTCCAGAAGCATCTTGAGGATTGCCAATCATTACTCTGAAAGGGGAGGCAGCTCCAGAAGAGGGAACACTGATAGGAGATAGATGTGGGCAAGGAGAGACATTTGTAAGTGGCTATGCCCCTTCCTAGGAAGGTAGAGGGTCAATCCTCTACTACTCTGAGGGCCTGTCATCTATCTCTATTTGTTAAGCTACTTGTTTCTAGGAGCTTTATTCTCCAACTCCCTTAACCATTGATTTTGGATCCTCAACAACCTTTGATTTCTTGGAAACAAGGATGATTCTAGGCTTGTGAGGCTTAGATGGAGAAGGAATGTCATGTTTGTTCTTGATCTTGTTTTCTACCTTCTTCCTCATTTCTATTTGGAACTCGGCCTCTAATCCTGTAACAAATGCTTTTAGTGTGATCCCTTTGGCTGTTAACCAATCATTGGTGTTAGCCAATATTGGTTTGAATCTTTTCCTCAAAGAAGTTAATTCTTTTTGAGACCACTGAACTAGAGGAAGAGGGGAGTCAGCAACCTTCTCAGCTAGGTACCTGCTATTGATAATGTTCTTGTCATCGACTAGGTTGGGGGGAATCTCTGCAAGCCCCAAATATTCAATCTACTCTAAGGTCAGCCTGTTATAGTCTATTTTCCTAATTTCTTTAGCTGTCCACAGGTCTACCCAGATGTCTTCGATCATAGGCTCATGAAACTAAGTATTTCTTTTGATCATGTCTTTGACACTCCTATAGTCAAAGTTATCTCTTCTTTGAATTGTTTTATAGTAACTAGTTGCATCTTCATCTCCATGACCTTGGCTTTAGCTACAGTTAAAATCGAGTATCTGCCAATTTTGATTGGAAACCTGAAACCTAGCTTTTTCAATTCCGTCTGCCTAGTGTGTATGACAACCATTTGTCTACACAACTCTATTTGAACTAACTTATCAAAAGAAAACTTGGGGAGCATATAGGGATAGCCTTGGAAAAATCCAACCTAAAGATAGTACGAGATAAATTGTAGGAACATACAGCCATAGTCATTGACGACCATCCAAGCCTCATCAGATACTCTCTTCTGCTCAAGATGAGGGTTAAAGAGGCATAAAAATATGGCAAAGAAGGCATCATTTACCCTTCTAAAATGGTAGATTGATCCTTGCAGCATTAGCTAGGGGTAATATGAGTAGACTAGGGTGGTCTTTCTGTCCCCTTCAGTTGTCAAACTTGGTAAGGTTTGCATTGAGGCACCTATATACACCAAGTACAAAGTCATATAAAACTTTGAAGTAGTTTGTACCTTGGTTAGTTTCTCATGAAGAGTGTTGTTAATCTGCTCACCCCAGAAGATGACCTACTTACCTTGGAGGATGATTTTGATGAAAGGGTACATCCACTCGTGGAACTATGAGGAAGACGGGAGGCCTCGCACTTTACTGAGAAGGGTGATCAAGTCACCAACTTCTTTAATAAAATCACTCCTTGGGAAGTTCTATAGCCATCTGGATAAATTAGTTCAGGGGGTCTTGAGCCACCTATTATTCATTACTTTATTTTCCCTCTTAGGGTCCTTGTCATACTCCTTCTATGCTTCTATGAAGTCAATTCTTAGCACTTCAGTAGCAGGAGGGCACATGAAGACTTTGTCAATGAATTTGGGGTTTAGCTAAATTATTACATTGTCGCTGGCATCTGAGACTGATCTCATCTCTTTGTTGTAGAACTAGGTGCACTGGAGGGTGAAATCCATATGATGTGCTGCTACTAGGAAAGTAGCAACCAGATGAATGTTGCTTTTGATGATTCTTTTTATTTTAGAGCCCGAGTTTGTTGCCTTGGTTTTGGTCATGAACTCGGCCATATCTACATGGCCAATCTCTGTGTCTCTAATGTCATCGACATTAGAGGTGACCGAGGTGATCAAAAAGATGCCCTGGTACCGGTACTTCATGGCTTTTGACTTTTTTGGATAAGTTTCAGACATCGGAACTAGCCTCGATTGAGCGAGTGCTGACGAGCAAGAATCTTTAGAAAGTATTGCAGTTATGATCATGAAATTAGGGAATAGTGGGCAAATTGGGAAATTCACACATTAGGTGATCATGATAAAAAAAGGGCACTTAATAGGGCCAGGTCAAACAAAGAGGGAAAAAGGAGAGGAGGGGATAAACAAAAAAGAGTGAAAATTTCTCTAGAGTTGGAGAAATTTGGAGGAAAAAATGCAAGGGTGGAAAAATTTGCCACCTAAGCATGTAGAATGAACTGCATGCATGGGTAGAAAATTTCACCACCCTTGCATGCAAGAGGGAGAAGAAAATAGCATGGGTGGAAAATTTCACTGCCTGTGCATGTCTAGATGGAAGGTGTAGGGGCGGTGAAATTTGCCGCTCGTGCACCTTGGGCCTGTGTCGGTGGCAAAGTTTGCCGTTGATGTAGGTCAAGAAGGAACTTGCATCAGTGGCAAAATTTGCCATCGATGCAAGTTTTGGAAGCAAAGGAGCGTGGGTGGAAAAAAAATTTATGTAATATCCCTTCGAATATCAAAACAAAAGCTCCAAATTGCTTATCTGAATTTCTGAAAAATATCTTCAAATAGATGAATAAATCACAGTATAATTTCTTATTTATTTGCTCATAAGCTTACAATAGAGATCCTCTGTCAGGTATACAAAGAATATCAAAAGTTCGACCTTATAGCCTGAATATTCCGCGAACTGGGCTGAATCTAGAATGTCTCGGCCTGCTGTGTAAAAAACACAGTCACCAACATCGGTTATACTGCCGTCGTCGGTCGACCTATAGTGATCCCCTTGCTGACGTCGGTGATGAGTCGATCGATGTCAGTCTCTGTAAGTCTTTGATCACCGATGTCGGTACCTGAACTTTTTGTAGATGCGTACGAATTTTCACATATCTGTACGGAAGTCGTACGGCCACTGATATTGCTCAACCTATGTGCTTGATCCTGATCTATAGAATTATGGGCTAATACAAAGATCTATATCTAGATAATTCTGGAATCAAAACCCAAATAATGAAAATACCTGAAACCCTCGTGATAGCTTAGGTGTGAAGTTATCTCTCAAACTTGTAAGTACATGTGATAGCTTCTGGATGAAGTTATCTCCCAATTTGGCAATAGATCGGTTGATCTTTCACAACCTCTGAATCACTCACACTGAAGAGTTGACGTTCTTCAATGCAGTTTGGCAATAGATCAACTGATCTTTCACAGCCTCTGAATCGCACACAATGAAGAGTTGATGTTCTCCACTGCAGATGGAATACTGGAACCCTTGGCTCAGTCTTCACAGAAGAATTTCTTAACAAGAATCAATATCAAATAATCATCAATACCAACTCTCTCCCATGAGAGATTCTTATACACCTCCAAAGGTGTGCTTGCTAAAATTAGATTACCTTAAATTAGACTGGGGCTTCCTTAATTTAGAACTAGGGTCTTAAAATTAGACCAATTCTTAAATTAGAATGAGGATCCTAAAATTAGACCCAATAATAAATAATTAATAATTAATAATTAATAATTAATAATTAATAATTAATAATTAATAATTAATAATTAATAATTAATAATTAATAATTAATAATTAATAATTAATAATTAATAATTAATAATTAATAATTAATAATTAATAATTAATAATTAATAATTAATAATTAATAATTAATAATTAATTAATAATTAATAATTAATTAAAATTGGACCAAATAATTAATATTTAATTAAATCAATCAAATATTAATATCTCCTTTAATTCATGTCCGAAAGAGCCCAAACGAAAGCCAAGCCCAGCTGCATCAAGACCCTCTATCCATCTCATCAGCCTACGAGGGTCGCATAATAGGCTAATCATCTACTCTACACATGTCAACTAAAAAGGGGACATGACATTTTACCCGTGTAGGGTTAGCCAGAAAGACATGGGTAGTATATTTCACCGCCCATGTAGGTTTAAGAAAGAAATCTTCAAGAAAGAAGGGAGGGTGGCAAAAATAGCTACCCCAACATGAAAAGGAAGCTTGGAAGGCTGATGGGGTGGGAGAGAATAAAATAAAACTAAATGTAAAACCGAAAGCAAACTTAAAGAGAAGGAAGAAATAAATGTCAAAAACATGACCTACCTAGAGAACCAAGTGCACCGCGAGCTCAAATCTGTAAAAGCACACTTTGACCCATTCACTGGATCATCCAGAGGTAGAGGGTAGGAGGAGGAGAGGAGGATTGAAGTAAAATGAGGTTAAAACTAGATTTAATGGGGTGAAAATTGACCCCAACAACTTGGCACGTGTGGCAATAAATGTCATGCATGAAAACTGAGGCAGTGCAGGGGCGGCAAAAATCACCGCCCTTGCACTGGGAATTCAGGAAGTGACATGTAGGGGTGGCAAAATTTACTGCTCGTGCATGTGAGATGGAAAAATGCAGGGGCAAAATTTTTTTTTGCCCGTGTAGGTCAAGATGCAGGGGTGACAAAAATTACTGCTCCTACATTTCAAAGGTAAAAATGCACTGGCGGTGAAATTCACCACCTGTGCATGAAAATAGAAGAAAAAATAGTAACACTAAAAAATGCAAATTTTGGTCCCCTGGTTGTATCGAGACCATAACAACCTTCATGTTTTGGGGAAAACACAATGAAAAGATGTTACAAATTTCAAACAGTGTAGTTAGGCCAAGACAAGAATGAGAAAAACCCATCTCAAAAATAGACTTAGAGAGACAAAAAGTGAAACAGACAAGTTTCACAGGGGGTTGATTCCAAAAATGAGCTAAGTTGATTTTGGAAACAATAGATGTAACATTGAAAAAATAAGGTTCAAAGAGAGTTCAAGAAAATACAAGGTGTGTTGTACACACCAAGGCACATATTTTATTTTTCTTTAAACTATTAATTTTAGTTTCATACATTACTCTATTAAAGTCGGGGATGTAGATACCCATATTTGGTATAAGCACATTTTCATATTATGTTTTTCATATTTTTTGCATATATAGGACTCTTAATAAAGAGTTAGGCATTTGGTGGCATGGTCTCACATAGACCTCTTTGGTTATGTGTTCATTCACTTGCTTTATCTACCCCTTTGGGTATGCATGTTTTCTAAATTACCTTATGTGGAATGCATGCTATGGATCCCTACATGTGTTCCCTTATCTTTGTGCTTTTATCTCTTAGAGACCTATGTATACGTAAGTGGAAAACCATGATGCAAGTTTCCAAACTTATATTCTGATCATTTTACATAATTTTCACCTTATGACCATTCTATTTATCCCTATATGTTTATTTCATTATTGAATTTTCACATGCCACTAAGTCCTAATGCAAAATCAAGAGATCCCTATACATACAAAGATATGGTATAATTCATTTTATCAATCATTATCAAATAATAACCTTATTTAGCATATAATTTATCTTATTCAAGAGATATTTAATTGTACTACATATCAAATTACTAGAATTGAAATTCTAAAGCATTCTAAAAATCAATTTGCACTTGCATTGCTTATACCAAGGGCTGTAATAAGAGAAAGTGCATATAGTTAAACAATCACCATTTCACACACATACCTAAGAAGGAGAGCTACATGTAATTTTAAGGGCCTCTTAAAATTATATGTCTATATATGAAACACTTAGAAATAACAAGGGTTTCTAGAGTTAGCTCAACTCACATGTTAACCCATTTTTAATAGGTTGTAATAGGTCAAGGGAAAGATAACTAGGATTTTTATTATTGATCAAACTCAAATCACATTTTGATATATTCTATAGTTAAAAATACCTAAAAGTGACATGATATCTTAATTTAATACTTTTTTACATTCCTAAACATATTTTGAACTAGACACCTTCAACGAAGCTCAATATTTCCATTGACATAACTAGCTAGACCTGATGCAAGCATCCAAAATGTAAAAATAGTCAAAACATAAATTAAATAGAACATAAATATGGGTAACTATCTGAATATGATTCTATATCACTATCTCATTCTATAATAGGATACTTAAAAATATATGCTCTCTTTATCACTTAGTTGTATAATATGTTACTATATTTATTACACATGGTGAAATAAGTAAATTTGCATTATTTTGCACATATTTATAGATTATAAATATTATCATTTTGCATTCAAATGGTTTTATTTGATTATATTTTTATATATTAATACCATCTAACATAAAACAATAATATATTAAAATATCATTTAAGAAGACTAATAAAAAATTATCTAGGTAATCTTTGAACACACTATTCATGAGAATCCTGAAGGTTTTAGGTGCATTAGTTAGCCTAAAAGGTATAACTATAAACTCATAGTATCTATACCTTGTCTTAAAATTAGTCTTAGGGATACCTTACTCCTTGGTTCTAAATTGATAGTACCCTACTCTGAGGTCAAATTTATAAAATACCATTAATCCTCATCTTTGATCAAAAAGATCATCAATCTGGGGTGATGGATACTTGTTATTTATAATTGCCTTATTTAAAATCTATAGTATGTGCACAAATGAAAAATACCATATTTATTTTTGACAAACACTACTATTACTCCCTAAGGTGTCACTCTAGGAAAATTAATCCTTTCATCAACATCTATTGAAATTGGGTTTTTAATTCCATAAGTTCAGTTGTTGTCATTTTATAAGGTGCATTAGATTGAGGTTAAGATCTTGGGATGATATAAATTGTGAATCCAAATTCTATTTTGGAAGGTAGTCTAGGTAAATATTATGGTAACACACTACTAAAACTATATAAAGGTTCCTTAGGTTCTCCTACCTCCTCTATTTTCACCATAAAAATCTCACAGTCATTCTGTTAAGATTTCTTAAATTGAATCGATGAGATTTACTTCAACTTAAATTCCTTTTTTCTCCCCTTTAATTTAATATTAATTTTCCAAATCATCCAAAAATTCTACTTTATTTTTAAAAAATTCTACTTTTTCCCCATGCTTCCATAGCTAGTTTAATCCTAAGATCCTAATGGGGCTACAAACAGGTCTACTAAAATAGTGAAGTTGGTAACTCCATTTTTTATTTTATTAGGCACTTATCAACCTTAACTATAGATTGGTTCCCATATTTAAAATTCCATGCACTTTACATATGACCAACCCTTTTAGGATGTTTATTAAGCAATTTTAGAGAAATAAAACATTCAATATCTCCAGTATCAATTACAATAGTAATAGAATTTGTGAATAATGTACTTGACACGTCTATGTAGGAAATTTGAAAATCAACCTAATGTTTATCAATTACTGTATGAATTCTCTATTCAAATGTACCCTGTTGAGAAGATGAAGATGAATTATTCTTGAATTTTTTACCATTTTTCCTATTAAGGAAATCTTACACATAATTATCACATCGACAAGTAAAGCATCCACTTGGTGGTCATTTACTTTCTAAAGGGTTACCTCATTTATTTCCATCCCTAAAACGATTTCCTATATTCCTTGTTCTAGAAGCATTATTATAAATATGATTATTATTATTGAACCTATTTTTGAAATCCCCACTTTACTTCTAATTGTAATTTTTGAAATGAGGATTTAGACCATCAACTTTTTTATAATACTTATCTCTAGATTTAGTGAGATATTTAAGCTTATGTTCTTATTTGATAGAATTTTCAAAGAATTGATCCATAGATATGTGTCCATACACATACACTTCACAACCAATCTATGGCCTCAAAACCAAGAAAAAATTATGGATTCATAAACATTCATCCTTATAATATTGGGGAACATTTTTGATAAGTTTGATGAACTGCCCCAAATATTAAATCATTGATGGCTCTCTTTATTTTAAAATTTTAAAATTAGTCAATTTTTGAACAAAATAGAGATGTAGAAACCACCTTTCCTTGGAAAAAGTTACAAACTGATGACATTTGGTGGTGGATTCAAGGCCCATCTCCATTTTATAGTTGACCCACTAGGTTGTTGCTTCACCTACCAATTGGTATACTCCCCATACAAATTTTGTTAATTCATATTAGTTTTAGATATCAAAATACTTATCCATTTTAGTGATCCACCCTGTATCTCCATCACTCAACATTATTTCATAAAATTTTGGTGGATTCACCATTTTCATGTCACTCGCAAATTCTACTATAACTTGAGACCTTACACATTGATGATCTTAAACATGTTATTGATCTTGATTTCATTCATGATAATTTTATTATTCTTAATTATCTTCATCCTCGTCATTCCCATATAATCATTTTTTTAGAGTTTTTATTCTATCTTGTGTCTCATTCAAGGCTATAAGGATCTGATCAAGCTTAACAACTTGTTCTACTAGTAACTAGATTGGATTAGGTTGCTAATCCTAATTTGGTGTATTTTCATCAACATTAGCCTTAAAACATACTATTATTTATTAATATTATCAAGGAAAAATGATATCAACACAAGTGGACTCATTAGGTCCAATAATTTAAACTTACACTCTGATACCACATGTTATAACCCTATTGAGTTTATATATTTAACTTACTATTTTTTATTTATTTAAATATCATAGAATTTTTTTTCTAGTTAATATTTATTATAAACACATATAAAAATAATTCTCAAGGTTCACCATTATTGATTAAAATATAATAACAACAATATAATTTGTTGATGAAATAGTACCCATTTATGACACTACACACAATGTTTCTAATATCTCAAATACAAGGTTTATTATTCTATAACCATCTTGAGAATCTATCATTTCAACACCATAGTGATTAACCATTAGATAAAATAGCTTAGAAACATTATGTATAGTATACTATCAAAATGTGTAATAAAGATAACAACATTATCAACTACAATATTTTGCAAGATAATCATTAATATATGATGATGATATCAACCTCAATATACAATAGTATCATTAATTAAGATGAAGTATAAAACATGATATGATAATGAATTTACTCTTAGATGTAATTTATATCATGATATAATAAACAATTAGACACCAATATAATATATATTAGATGAAATGTATATTCATGATAAATTTTCATTCATAGTAAAATCAACAACCTCAACTTTAATGCACATGGCTTAAGTATAGAAAATAAAAAAATGATCAACTCGCTAGTTGTAAATATGAAAATTGATAAGGCATGGGCTAAAAAGGGAAATAGATTAAAAAGGATTCAGAAAGACTATTTTTAAAATTATAGGGATTGAGGTCTAACTCAATCATCTGATTCAAAATTAAACATTTCAAATTAGTCACTAAAAGAAACCAAAAGGATAACTGTCAACTATAAATTAGACCAGCTAGTAACTGGCCTCTATAGCTATAAATAGAGGCTTTTTGCCCATAATTATAGGGTGTTGTTTTTATGGTTATTATTAGTTAGTTTAAGATGGTTTTTGGGTAAGTTATATTTATTAAGAGGAGGCAACCAAGAAGTGTAGGAAGATGGTAGAGGTCTCAGGTTCAAACCCTATAAGATGTATGCAAGAAGAGGGAGAGAGTGATAACAAGAGGTTAGAGGTCAAGAAAGGGATCCAAAGATCCCATTAATGTATAGCTAAGAAGTTTAAAAATTAATTAAATTTACTATAATAAATAAAATCCATTTTAGTTATCTATTATTATTATGTATGTGTGGAACAAAGGCTATGAGGTTTGTATTGCCTTCACTGGGAACCCAACCTTAAACTACATTAAGATGACACAAATTACAAAAAAATTGGCACATGTCATGTATGTGTGTAACATGTTATAGGATTATGGTAAAACTCAGGGTATTATATTGCATTATGAGAAACATTATATGATTAGATTTATCATATTATCAAATTGGGTTAGATTATTATATTAAGACAAATTATGAGATATATTTGGATAGATTATGAGATAAATTGTAATTTATATTGATATGAGTTGTGATTTATATTCAAATAGATTTTGATTCAAATTGGTAAAATTTATAAATTCACACATATGTAGGGAATATATGAGACTTTTATAAAATCATAATGAATAGGTGACATATTCTATGACATAATTCAACATATTACATGGATCATATTGAATAGGTGTATTATATTAAAAGGATTAGATTGACTAGGTTATCATATTTATCTATATTAGGAATAAGTGATTAAAATTAATTAATTATGTAACAATATGCAACATAGAAATCATTCCTCAGAATCAAAGCAACAAAGACATATGGAAGAAAAATTTAGATCTAAGCAAATACACACATAACACTGATATAACATGGTTCAACCAATATGGGATACATCTACCAAGATGATCTCAATAATATTATAAACAAGAGTAAAACAACTCTAAAAAAGAAACCTCTCATAGAGCTAATTTTCTCCAACTTGAACTCACACCAGAATTCTTGAGATGCAAAGCTACACTTCAAAATTGATCACATTGACTGCAGAGAGAAAGCAAAGATCAAACTGAGATGCAAAATAAAATTACAATGTGTTTCCCCTCACCCATATTTATACTCTTAAAAAAAATTCCATACCTTGGTGATAAGCCATATCCCCACCAAAATGGCACAAAATAAGGGAGGTTTTAACCAATTAGATAAAATATAATCCCCCAATTCTCTCAACCTCTTTAAATCACAATTATTTCTCTATAAATCATTCCATAAATGTGGAAAGTGATTATAACACTAAAAAATATCCCCACATTTCAAAAAGTAAATAAATACATGTTAAAATTACCTCGTTAACTTTATTTTAACCTTAGGGGTGAAACGAACTCCACATTTAACAATCTCCCACTTAGAGTTTGTTTCCCTTTAACCAAAATTTAAAACACCACCTCCATGATATTCATGTAGACCAATCAAAGCTGAACATAACCTAAAATTCTCCAATGTGACTACCTTGGTCAACATATTCATAATATTTTGGCTCATATGTATCTTCTTTAGCTTCACCATGTTTTCTTCCAAAGTTGTCCTGATGAAATGATACCGTAACTGTATGTGCTTCATCCTCAAGTGGAAAGTAGATTTATCAGCTAAATATATAACACTCTAAATATCACTATGTAATCCCCCAACTTCTTGCTTATACCTCAACTCATTTAGTAATTATTGTAACCAAATCATCTCCTTATTAGCCTCTACAGAAACAACATACTCATCTCCTATGGTTGATAAAGCTACAATCTTATGTATTCAAGAAATCCAACTAACCACTATATTCTTTATAATAAATACATAACCTATTTTACTCCTATTATCAACATCCCCATCCATATCTAAGTCCACATAACCATGAAAAGTGGTGTCTAATCAACCAAAACATAATGGTGTACCCATGGTTCCTCTCAAATATCAAAGAATCCATTTCACTACTTGCTAGTGCTCATAACCTGAATTACTCATGTACCTACTTACTAATCCCATTACATGGGAAATATATGGCCAGGTATATACCATAACATACATTAGGCTACTAACTACTGATAGTAAGGTACCTTGGACATCTTTAGATTTTCTTCTTCTATCTTTAGACATTGCTTCTTTGATAATTTGAAATGACCTACTAAAGGAGTCCCAACTAGCTTAGCATCCTGCATACTAAACCTCTCCAAAAATTTCTTCACATACTGTTCCTAGGATAATATCATCTTTTTCTCCTTCCTATCTTGAGTTATCCTCATACCAAAGATTTTTTTTGTTGCACCCAAATCCTTCATAGAAAAAGAATCACTAAGCTACTTCTTGAGTAATTGAATCTATTGCATGTTATTTCCTACAACCAACATGTCATCTACATACAAACATATGATAATATAATTACCATCCTAAAATCTATTGACATGTGCACACTAGTCAGAATGACACTTGGAGTAACTCTATTACAACATAAAACTATCAAACTTCTTATAGCATTACTATGGAGCTTGTTTCGAGCCATAGAAGATCTTCTTTAGTTTTCACACCAATTTATCCTATCCTTTGACCTCATAACCCTATGGTTGTTCCATATTTAATTCCTCCTCAAAATCACCATGAAGGAATGCATTCTTCACATAAAATTATTCTAAATGCAAATCCTCTACTGAAACTATACCAAGCATAGTTATAATAGAAGTCATTTTAACAATAGGAGAAAAAATATCATCGAAATCAATACCTTTATTCTATAAAAACCCCTTGACCACCAAATGGGCCTTATAATTTTTCCTTCGTCCATCCTCTTATTTGATTTTATATACCCACTTTTTCTAGAATGCTCTCTTTCCCTTGGGTAGCTTCACCAAATCCCACGTCTAGTTCTCCATGAAAGCACTATGTTCTTCTTACTTGTCTTTCTCTCACTTCTTCCTAGAATTTGCCTATATTGCTTCCTCAAAACATTCTAGTTCTCCACTATCAGTAAGTAACAAATAACTCAAATATGGGGAAAAATGTTTAGGATCTTTTCTTACCCTAAGAGACATTCTTAATATAGGATTTTGGGGTTCCTATGTACGAGGTTCCTAAACTATCTCCTTGGACACTTTACCATTCATAATATCATCTAACAATATGTAATCTTTTTATTCCTAGTCATATAACTGATCCTTATACATTACTTTTTCTTGAAAGACAACATCCCTAGACCAAAATATTTTCTTGTCTCTAAGACTCCAATTTTGGAAACCAAAGTCATCCTCACCATAACCAATAAAGGTGCATCTCTCAGAGTTAGCCTCTAAATTGGTCCTATCCTTCTTGGGAACATGAAACAATGCCTCATATCCAAAGACCCTAAGAAAATAATAATTAACTTTCTTACTAGACCAAGATTCCTTAGGTATGCCTCCATCCAAAGACACTGAAGGTCCTTTGTTAATCAAATATACTGATGTGCTAACGATTCTACCCAAAACATGAGGGGAAGCTTGGATGTAACTTCATGCTCCTAATATGATCCATGATTATATTATTCATCCTTTGTGACACTCCATTCTCCTATGGTGTCCCTAGAACCATATTTTGGTAACAAATTCCATTCTATGAATAATAATCATCAAATTCTTTGCTAAAATACTCACCTCCATTATCTGACCTGAGACATTTCAACTTGAGACTTGTTTCATTCTCAACTAAATATTTCCATCTCTTGAATGTTTCAAACACATCACATCTCTTCTTAATGCAATAAACCCAAACCTTCCTAGTTGCATCATCAATAAATGTAACATGATAATTTGAACCACTAATAGAAGATACTTGAGCTAGCCCCCATACATATGAGTGAACCAACTCTAACTTATTTTCCTTCTTTGTAGATCCAACCCTCATGAACTTAACTCACTTCTTCTTCCCATACACACAATCATCACAAAAGTCCAAATTAACTTATTTCAATCTATGCAACTTATCTTTCAATATTTCCATGCCCTTTCAGCTCATATGATCGAGCCTGTAGTGCCAAGAAGTTACATCTCCATCTGTAGTAACTAAATTACAATTATTAGCACTACTATTCAAATATAGAGTGCCAAATTTCTTGCCTCTCAAAACTATAAGAGCACCCTTGGTAACTTTCCAAGAGTCTATTGAAAACATCACCAAACAACCATCACTATCTAATTGCCCTAGTGATATTAAATTCTACCTTAGCTATGGGTCATGTTTAACATCCTTTAGTATCCATGTGTTCTCATTTTGCATATTTATCTAAACATGACCTTTCCCTACTATATTTCATGGTTCATCATCACCAAGATAAACATGTCCAAAATCTCCTTGAACATAATCAGTAACATGATGCATATGTGGGGTGGCATGAAAAGAAGCCCCTGAATCTAATGCCCAAGATTTAGAAACATTATCCAAGGAAAGAATTAAAGCATCCTGACTAACATTACCTATTGTCATATTTACCTCCTTGGTCTCCTCCTATTTGGTCTTCTTGTCTTGAAGTTCCCAACATTTCTTTTTTTGTGTGTCCACTTTTCCCACAGTGCCAACACACCATCTTGGTTTTAGATTTAGATCTTCCTCAACCCTTTAAATTTCCATAGTTTCCTTTGATTCTATCCTTTTGTATCCCTCTAGTCTCCACCATCAAAACATTCCCTAAAGATGATTCCTCAGTGCTATTCCTTCACATTTCCTCACTGAGAATCAGATCTATAACATACTCAAACTTTAAACTTCCCTTAGTAGGGATGACATTACTCACATACATAACTAGGCCATCCCAACTATTAGGTAAGGAACACAAAATAAATAAGGCCTTAACTTCATCTTCATAATTAATACCAACAAAATTTAGCATACTCCTAGCCATGTTAAAATCATTCAAATGATAAGATACATAACCATTTTCACACATTTTCATATTAAATAACCTTTTCATCAAAAATATTTTATTATAGATAGAGGTTTTTTCATATAACTCCCCTAATTTTTTCATCAAATCAAATGTGGTTGTCTTCTATGAAATATTGAAGGCAACTAAAGATTCAAGGCACAACCATATGGCTCCCAATGTTTTCCTATCAAAGAAATTCTAATCTACCTAATTCATACCTAAAGGTTGGCCTATTTTACCCATCAAATGGATATGAAGATCCTTTTTAAACAAGTAATTCTCCATCTACATCTTCCACAATTCAAAATTCTATCCAATGAATTTTTATTTTCTAGATATGCCATTATCTGCCATAGCTCCCACTCAAGCTAATATCCTTCCCTATAATTCACCACTTTAGAAAACCACTAAAGATAGCTTTGATACCATTTATTAGGAATAAGTGATTAGAATTAATTAATTATGTAATAATATACAACATGGAAATCATTCTTTAGAACCATAGTAGTAGAGACATATGGAAGAAAAAGTTAGATCTAAGCAAATACACACATAACACCAATATAACGTGGTTCACCCAATGTAGAATACATCCACCAAGAAGATCTCAATAATATTATAAGCAAGAGTAAAATAACTCTAGATAAGAAACCTCTCATAGAGATAATTTTCTCCAGCCTGAATTCACACCAAAAATTCTGAGATGCAAAGCTACACCTCAAAATCGATCACACTAATCGTAGTGAGAAAATAGAGATCAAACTGAGATGTAAAACACAATTAAAATGTGTTTCCCCTCACCCCTATTTACACTCTTAAAAAAACACCATACCTTGGTGATAATCCATATCCCCACCAAAATGGCATAAAATAAGGGAGGTTTTAACCAACTTGATAAAATATAATCCCCTGATTCTCTCAACCTCTTTAAATCGCACTTATTTCTCCATAAATCATGCCAAAAATGTGGGAAGTGATTATCACACTAAAAATGTTTCCCCACATTGTAATATTAAATAAATACATGTTAAAATTACCCTGTTAACTTTATTTTAACCTTAGGGGTGAAATAGACTCCACATTTAACAATCTGATTAAACAAAGTGACATACAAATAATGGAATTCTATATCACATTTAAGTAAAAATGGATTAGATTTGGAGCATGATTGGTGTTCATGAAAATAATTTTTTATATTTCTATGATGGAAAATGTGTTAATACACAAGCACTTTGATTCTAAAATCTATCTACAATGGTTGATTTAGAGTTTTTAAATTTACATAAAAACTTGATGTGGGGTTCCTTATTTTACATATGAGCCTAATACAAGGATCCAAGATTTGTACATACAAACCTGGTATGGTGTTCCATATGTACATATAGTTTAGATACTAAAATATGATTTAAATAACATCCTAGTCTTGTATATTTTATAAATACCTATCATAGCTCTACCTTTAAATTTTATATCTACCTAATACTAAAAAGCTCATATTTGCCATATCATTGTGCCTAACTATTTATATTATGGTTTTAACCTATAATTTATGATGACCCAGATCTCTTTCATTTTATAAAAAACTTAAAACTTTATATATATCCTTCATTGTCAATTTTATATCCCCAAAAACTTCATATCTTATCGAACACTTACATCTATGCTAGTGTCTAGATTATTGTTAAGTGTCCAATCCTCAAAATTTATTTGATTTGTAAATATTTAAAATCCTATGGTTATCCTATTTATATTATTAAACCATACTGTGATATGTTTTCAAAAGTTGTGGTATAAATACAAATCTAAGCCTACTCATTAGTCATCTATAAAATACCAAGAAAACACCTATTCAAGCTCACTCAATTGATTGCATAATTGATTTACACTACCCTATTCTTACATATTTTCATATTAGTCATAGATTCAGTCATATTATAGGTTTGAATCACTCAAATAACAATCCATAAGTAGTAATTTTCAAGTTACAAGCTAGATGATTGTATACCTTTGCATATATTAAATTTCACCCTTATGCACACACAAGAAAACACCTATGCGAGAATTACATAAGTTTGAATATCTCCTTAGAGTATTGGCTATGTAATTAGTGCTCATCAATAGATGTGTCCTTGATGTTAGCTCAACACTCTAAGTAGACTAACTTTGGAAAGGTACAAAGACTTAAGGTGAAAAACTAAGGTTTGATCCACATATAATCATTGATAACCTATGCAATAAATTAAAAAAAATCAATAGAAAGGTCATAAAAATACGTAAGTCTCAAGGTTGTCACTTTGAAATATGGTTAATATACTATATATGATAGTTATGTCAAGATCAGGATAAAAGAATTAATGTAAGTATCCTAGGGTTGATGCAAGTGTCCAAACCTCTAGAAATAATATTTACATAATATTACGACTGGATCCTAATATTTTACCTACCTATTTCCATATTTGCCTACTCATTTGTAGATAAGCTAAGTATTATATCTTCTTTGTCTTTATGTCATCAAACTACTATTTTGAGTGTAATTTTTATATATATAATAACTCAACACTTTAATTGAAAATATTCATTTATGTGAGTTTTTAATTAATTGGTCTATTTAATAATAGTTTTATTAATCCTTGTGTATAGGATATTATACCCATTAACCCTTAAGTCATATATATCAACACATTATTGGTGAGATTGATTTAACTTTAACATCAAGGCCAACACATGTGGTTACTACCTTTATAGTTATACCATATATTGGATTATTTGATATGTTATTGGGATGACCTTGTATATATAAACTTTGTGAAATTTATTACACTTTTAATGTGTATTAAATACATTCATACTAATAGGTTAGTCATAGTTTCCAAAATTCCATATGAACATCCATTTAAAAAGATAAGTTCATTCCTAGACAGATAATTATAGAACCTACTAAGGTTAACCATCCAAGAAATGATAAACAAAATGAAATTCCCTTTCTTATTTGGCCCATATTCAAGAGATTGTTTCACCATAGACACACATCACATTTCACATAATCCTCATCTAAACCTACATGGTCTGCCTAGTTACTAAGAAAAAATAAACACTTTCCAATTACAACTACACTGTAGAGACCATTAAAAACTAAATAATGGATTACATGAACCCTTACCAATTATATTACCTCTTCATAGACACATAGTCCTATGAGACATATATAGAGAACCACAAATTCTATAGTTATATATGTGACACCTATACATTCTCCTTGGTAGTATTGCCAATTTGATGTATCATATTCTAAGTTTAGAGATACATGTGAGCATCCCTCAGATGGGATCATAGGTTATATATTTTTTAATTTCCATATATTTAGTAAAAATACCCTAAAAAATAAAATAAAATATAAAAACATTCAAATAAAATTAAAAAATACAAATATATTCAACATTTATTTACATGTTTACTAGATATTTGACATCTATGTTGTTTAATTTATTTTATTAGATATCATATAATTTATTTTATAGATAAACATATGTTTCATGAATGTTTTAGTGTGATAAAGGCATACACTATATACATGATACATCCACATACAAATGTTGGACCTATCTTCTTCCTGTGTGACATACTACATTGGGGCATCTATCTTCCTTGATCATAATTGATATAGGTTACATTATTTTATGATAATTTGTACATTATCATGTTGAGATTATATAATAACACTTAAACATGCATATAATCATGCTTACATATTTCACAATGTACTTGATACACCATTTTACATGACATTTTTTCTAACACATATATGTAAGCACTAGTACGATATGCTTATGTTGGTTGCTTATAATTCATGTATTCACATTATCAATTTATTGAGTGTTTTTAATTGATTATTATCATATTTATTTTGGAAAATTTTAACATTATAGATACAATAAAGGTGCACATGCCATGAAAGTGAACCAAAAATTGAAATTACATATTCAAACTTATTTACCAAGAAACACCAACACTTTACCAAGAAGCACAATTTTCACTAAGAAGCACCATTTTGAGCCTTTTTTTTTTTTGTATTATTTTTTTACATTTAGTATTTTGGTTTAGATTTAATTCCCTAAATGGATAACACTAATTCCATTTTTAAGATTGAGTGAGATTTACCACTTATCTTAGATTTTATTATACTGTCACTTGAGTTGTGCGATTGAGATGTAATGATCTCAATGGTTTTGTCATAGCTCACTTTTTCACCATATTGGGGGAATAATTACCTTTTAATATATGTATTTAAAACTCAAATGTTTAGTTTTTAACCCCTCCCAAATCCAATGCTTCATAAGGAAGCATCTTTACCAAGTCAAGGTATTAAAGGGCAACATGGTTGCATCGAAACATAAGTGCACTCATTCCTTTCTCCATCTCTTGTCAAAAATTTCAATTATGTAAATTTCAGATTATATGTAATTATTTATACTATAACATTCTCTTGGTTATAGGATATAAACACAGTCAAAGTGGGATCAAGCAAAGGCAATGTGTGTTATACATACCTAGGTACAAATTTATTTCTTTTAAAATATAAATTTCATCTTTATGGATTAATATATCAAAGGGGGAAATGTATCTAATAAATATGATATATATATCATAAAAGTCTTATATACTTGATAAATACCTATCGATCTCTACCTTTCAATTCTAGACATTTCTATTACTAAAAGGCTCACATTCTCTATTTCATTATGCATAATTATTTATATTAAGGTCTAACCCAATAATTTGTAATGAACTAGATATCCTAAACTATATATAAAGATTAAAACCTCTTATATATCCTTAAATATCATTTTTATATCCTTAATCATTTCTTATCTTACTAAACACTTGCATCCTACATAGGGACATTTGTGTCAACATAAGTGTTCAAATTCTTATTAAGTGTCCAGTCATCAAAAGTCATCTAATTTTAAAATATTTCAACTCCTAAGGGTCAACCCATTTGTCTTATTAAACCTTAAAGTGATATATTTTAAAAATTTTTGGTATAAATACAAGTCTACTCCTAATCATTAGTCATCTAGTAAATACGAAGCAAACACCTATTCAGTTTCACTCAAGAAATTTCACAACTAAGTTACACTACCTTATTCTTCCCTATTTTAATATTAGTCATATTATAGATCTCAAGCACTAAAAACATAGATCACAAGAAATATTTTTAGAGTTACAAGCTATATCATTGCATGTATTTTCATATAGTATATTTCAACCTTGTGCACACATAAGCTAACACGTAGGGGATAACTACATAAGTCTAATATCCTCCTTAGAGTATTATATATGTAAGAAAAATTCATCAATAGAGGGTTTTTTGAGGTCATATCAACATCATGAGCCCACTAACCCATTTTTGGAAAGTTGTAAAGACCCAAGGTGGAGATCTAAGGATTGATCAAAATATAGTCATCAACAACTTGTGTGTGTGAATAAAATACATCAAAAAAAAGGAAATAGAAAACCTAGAAGGATTTAGGTGGTCACTTTAAAATATAATGAATATTTAATAAAGGATAGTTACATTGATATTAGGATAAAAACATCAACATAAGTGTTTTAGGACTAACACAAGTGTCCATTACTCTACAAGCAATATTTATATAATATGATGATTGGTTACTAATATTATGCCTACCTATTTCCATCTTTATACTTATAATATCTACCTACAATTTTTTAAATAAGATAACTATTATCTCTTCTTCATGTTTAATCCATCAAACTATTATTTTGAGTATACTTTTTATATTTAGCATAAATAAATAATTTAATTTAACATATTAATATATATAAGTTTTAAATTTATTTTCCTTCTCTAAAATAATTTTATTCAACCTTGTGTATAGGCTATTCTACCTTATTTAACCCTTAACACCACTTACCTCAAAAAAGTGTTAAATAAATAGTACTCAAAACCTTATTCAATTCTCTAACCAAGAAGATAACAAGACTAAGGGTTCCTTCTCCATATGTAATGGGTAATTTGGTACCCATGACATATCCACTCAAAATTCCATGATCATAATCCATGAGTGGTAAAAGAGCATATATCCACATGTTTAGTAATTCTTTAATTATTATTGATTTTTAATTACAACTATACTATTTTTTGTTGGAATAATAATCTATCTAATTGTGCACATATTTTATCATATGTATACATGGAAATTATGAAGCACTAGGGTAATTAAAAGTCTAAGTTTAAAATCACCAGTGTGGGTTTTCTTTCTTTTTTATCCCTATAAATCAATATTTGTTAATGCATTTAAGTACCAGATTAAAAGGGGGCATTTGTAGATACAAAAATTTGAAATGAGCCTTGATTTTAGAATTATTTTCATGTGAATTTACATACATAGAATTAAAATTGTGTATAGGGTAATTATTAGTGCATTCATCATGTTCATATGTCTTCTTATCTAATTCATTTGACTATGTAGTCTTCTATTGGGCTTTCTTGATCTTTATTGAGTTTATCACAAGGATCCCTGGTCTTGATCTTTTAGTTTTGCTTTTTCTATGGGTTTAGGATAGTTATATTAATCCTAGATAGTTATGATTATTGGAACTATCTGCCTTTACTGTAAATGTCCTAGTATATATTTTAGGCCTATTAGGACATAAAACCCTTTAGGGAACTTTATTTCTATTTTGGGTCTTTTTTGTTCTTCTTGTGCTCACCAATAGTTCAAAAATTAAAATATGAGAACCTTATATATAAATTTACCTTTGGGTCATTTTAAAGACAAACATTCATTGATTAATAAAATCATAGATAGATCACATAAACATCTAGCTTATTATTATTCAAAATTAGAAGTTTATAAAGGATAAGTATAATTGCATTCTTATACCAAACGAGGCCCTAAGAAAAATTGCATTTAGACTTGAATTCAAATGACTCAAAACACACACACACACACACACACACACACACACACACACACACACACTATTGCGATAATTGTATATACATAATATTTTCAAACTTTTATCAATTATTGACACATTTTATATTATATGAACCTATTTAGTTTCAATATCTCTGAGTACATGCCCTAAAGGGTGCATCAAGAAAGGGCTGGGTAGACCATTGGTGCTTCATAGAATTTTTGTCCCTTTTTCCACTTGTTATCTATACACTTGTCTATTAAAAACCATTTCCCTAAGATTGTCTTCTCTATTGTACCCTCTCCAGTCATTTCCAATATTTTATCCACATTTTCCTCACCTTAATCCCCTTTTATTAGTCAATTTTACTAGGTCAATTGGGTTGACCATATATAGTTTTTGGTGATTTTCACTTAGGAACTAGTTTTGCTCTTGGCCAACCTAGGTCATGACCTAGTGAATAATTATCCAAAATTATGCTAGGTCAACTAGGTCAAACCTATCAATTGATATTTTTGAAAGAGTTTAGGATAAAATATGAATATATATACCATTATTTATATAAGAGAAGAAGAATTAATAGCTATTGTATGTTTGCTTATTGACTGTTCTACTTGAGAAGCAAGATTAGGGTTTCATACTTTCTTTGGAGATACAGATCTTGTCTTGTGGAGAAGTCTTTTAGATGTATTGATAGTTTATGTATTGTAGAGCTGATTTGTCTTTGTCATGTTTACATACCAAGGAAGAGATTGAGGCTTAGCGGGTTCATCTTCAAAGGTAAGTATGCCTAACTTTGTTTCTCCTTTGTAAGCGTAGATAGATATGCATTTGTACTTCTCTTCCATGAATTAGGATTCCATATGCATTGATGTGAGTATATGTATTTTATGCATGTTTACTTTAATTATTTCTTACCCCCACTTTGTGCCACAAGCTTTGGTGAGCACTAGATTATATTTTGCTTTACTTGTTATTAGTTTAGTGAATATAAAACATAAGACTCACTTAGGGTTATTACATGATTATAATTGAATGGAAGCTTTGGAACCCTCCCTATCATGGTGTATTACAGTAAGAGATGCCCTAATTGGGTCTAGTGGATTTTCATATTGGTCATGTTCCCACTTAACAAATATGTCCCCAATCGAAAGTGTATGGTATGATCTATCTTCTTTGAGTTAGGATTGATTTATAGACATGATTCATTTTTGATTACATATATTATGGTAAACCTAACATGAATCTAACCCTTACAATTTTTATTTTTCTTATTTCATCATTTCATCATTTTATTTTTATATATTTTTGATACTAGGTCGATAATGTTGACATAGTTCTAACTTTTGTACATAGTTTTAACACATAGTTGCATCAATATAACTCCATTTTATTTGTGTAGGTTTTTTATACTTTAGTTTAGACTACTAGATCGACCCATTTGACTTTGTAAATTTTTAGACATCTAGTCTAGCATATTAGGTTGACCTAATTGACCCTATACTTTTTTAGGTTTTCAAAAAACATAACCTACAAAGCTAGGTCAACCTAGTCCACATAGTTAACAAGAATTTGAAAGTATAAATTAGGGTACTTAAAAAATAATCTTACTTTCCTCTGCATCTTCCAACACACCAAGGTTCCTTTCTATCCTTCTTTATCATTTCTAAAATTTGTTACAGTCCTATTTTCATAGTTTATAGTCTTTAAAACTTTCCCTGTACAATCAAATAGGTTGACCCTATCAACATAGTTTTGTATTCTATGTAATGTCTATAAATCTAGGTCAAATCTATCAATGTATTTCATTTTTAGACCCTTGATTCCATAGTACAAAGGTGAAACTATTGAACCTATTCTATATTTTTTTCATACACTATCAATTGAATCGATACTGTACTATGTTTCAATGTTGGAATTAACCTTTATACACTATTAATTATCTCAAACTTCCATTTTTTTTGTTTTCATGCTTAGAATAGATCACACAGTCTAATTAGGTGGTTTTAAATATACCATTTAGTTACACAATTTCCTCTTTTATGTACACACTACCAAATCATAAAACCTTAAAAAAAATTTAATAATTCTCTACCCAAGGCCTACCTACTTGGATTTCATCACCAAGGGGGAAGCCAACTTGGTTTTTTGGCCAAGTATAAACATGTGGTTAATGTTACATTTTGGATAAGCACCTAACTTACTTATTTCTTTAGTGTGTGAAGGGGTAGGCCCCAACACCAAGCCAATACCATTTCCAATGTATATCCCTTTTATCCTAAACATCCTAAAACCATCCTTATATTTCTTTCAGTTCCTTGCTTACAACTGACTCCCTATCACATCTAAAATAATATTTTAATAATCTAACAACATTTAGGTTGACCACTTAGTTAGATTTTACTTTCCAATTTGACCACTTACTCTTTACTCAACTGTATGTTGTATTTCAAAAAATTGTATTAGCCAACATTGGTTCAAGGTTTTGTGTTATGTGCCTCAATTGGATCAACTTCATTGACCCAATTGATTGTGTGTTTCCTTTCATTTTTTGATTTCAAAAGTACTTGAATTTTTTTTCCTGTTTTAGTACACAGTCATCCCTATCAACAGAGTCTTTTATAGACTATCTATTTTTCCCTTATTTTTTGTACTAGGTCAACCATGTCAACTCTATACATTTTTCATCCCTTATTTTAGTACTAGGTTTACCCTATCGACTCTATATAGTTTTTCAACCCCTATTTTCTATACTAGGTCAACTTGTTGACTCTATACAATATTTAGATCCTATTTTCTATACTAGGTCAACCTAGTCAACTCTGTATAGTTTTCAGTCACTTCATATTTACTTGCTTTTGCATCTCTTTCTCCTTTTTTAGTCCTTCTCCTTCATCATGAAATTTTTATTTAAATATACTATTGAGTTGAATTCAATAGATATGATGAGTTTTACCAACCTTCATAGGGTTTCCCATAAGCAAAGTAGGGTGCCTCTCTTGGATGAGAGTAATGTTCATATAACCAATTTCACAATGAATTATGGGACCCCTCCTTATTTCTCTTCACTACGTAATCCTTTCTTCTCACTTGAAGATCAACTTGAATTAGAGTATGCCCCTAAAATGCTCTTTTTTATCTCTAAATTTCCTCAACATCAAGGAAAGGATCCTTATAACATTTACCATCTCATGGTTAGTGGTCAAGTTTAAGAGCCTCATTCACCTTATCCCACATTCTCACATGGATTTGGGGGTACTACTTTATTTTATTCTAAACCTCTTCCCTCTATTATGAACCCTTCTCATACCATGACTTCTTCTTCTTTAACTTCTTCCACCTCCATGCCTAGTATATCCACTAACATGGTAGGTTCTACATCTCGTAAACCTATTCTAAGATCCACTCTCATTAATACTTCAACTAGTGAATCATCTAATACCCAATTTAATCATGATTCTAGTACTTCCTCTTCTCATCTTTTCACTAATTCAACTTTTTCCACATAAGAAAATTTTGCCATTAATGCCTCACATTCTAACAGTTCTTCTCAATCTCTTATAAACACCAAAAGTGATACCCAAGCCATTAATACTAAATTTAATTCTTCAAATAATTCTAACAATTCCAATCAAACCCATCAAAACTTATTACAAATGCATAATCAAATGAATACTTTTCAAGGTCATAATACAAATCAAATGATGAGAATGCAAAATTACCTTCTCCATCTTCAAACCCACCCTCAACCAATGCTTTAGGGCATGCATAATCAAAATGTTCCCCCACCTCCTCTTTGATATTACCATGGAGATATCATCCATAAAACTCCTCTTATCAAAAAGATAATTAAACATCTTCAAAATGAGCCTCTTACAACTTAAATTGCTAATATTGATATAGGAGGTATCACCTCTACCATTTCTTACAATGGATAAACTAATCCTACTCTTCATCTATATTTTTTTTAAATATCTATAAATATTAGGTCAAATTTAATACATTTTCCTCTACCAAACTCTTATCCAAAACCCTCATGGGTGATGATTTAGATTGATAAAACCAAATTAAAACTCATTCTATTACTAGTTTGGAAGATTTAGTGAATGTTTTAGTTCAAGAGTTCCAAACTAGTGATCTTATTGAGAATAAATTGGCTCACTTTATAAATTGTAATCAAATTGAAAATGAAACTACCAAATCTTCTATTAAAATGTGGAAAACATTATCCAATAAATTTGAACATAACATGGTCGATGATAAATTTTCTATCTCTTTACCAATGCTCTTTTTTCCAAGTTATAATATCAGGTCTGCACTCTCTCTCCATGTATATTTGAGGAAGCCATTGACCAATAAAAACATAAATATTTCCTTATGCATCAATTTTTGACACCTTAACCATCTATGGGTACTTGTATCTTATTTAAAAACAAAAATTGTAATGCTACCAATGATGGTGTCACAGACTCTTATGACACCATTCACACTATTCAATCTATTGTTCCTAACCAATATTTACAACTAGCTCAACCTTCTCAATAATACACCAATACTCATTTATCTTCACCTAATACCATCAATTTTCATAAACCTTTATCCTTAGGTGAATTAATAAAATGTTTACCTAGGCCTCTCCCATGAGAACTTGATCCCACTCATCCTATGAAATCTTGGTATGATCCCAAGAAGTTTTGTTGGTTTCAATCTAGTTGGGGTCATTATCATGAGACTTTTAGGCAACTTAATAATTTGGCCATGGATTTTATTCTTGGTCCCAATATTGACCATGATTCTATCATTCAAAAACATTAACAAGCCTATGAAATTGATTTTAAGGCTCATGAAGCAAATATTAAATATAAAACCTTGAATCAAGCTAATGCTCATTTGGATATCTATAAATACCCTCTTCCAAATCACCAACCTAATAAAGAAAACCAAATACAAGCCCACCCCTTCCACCAATAATGTATAAAGTCTTGTTGACCCAACTCTTGAAGAGAATGTGGTCAATATTACTAATATACGAAGGGTGGTTACTTTTATTGATCATAAACCTATCTAAACCCCTCTATTATCTTGAATATTTACTTTTTATCTATGATTTTTATCAAACTCACTTAAATGGGTTGGGTCAAGATGATATTATAACTTTAGATGACCCAATTCCCACTCCTACCTTAGATAACACTTCTCATTCTATTTCTACCATCCCTCCATCTTCTTTACCTAATACTAATGATAATCAAGATTCTATCAACACTTCCTCTATCAATTCTCAAAACCAACCTAAACCAACTAATTTAGATTCTCAACATATTTTACAACCTTATTCTAAATCTTATCCATCTTATCAACATAAATTCCAATGCACTTCAACTTCTCCTTTCAAGGACCTCATTCGTTATTATGCACTTATTTATAAGAACCTTATTATGGGTTATGATGAGTGGGATCCCATCATAGAACTCACTAATGTCCCATCTTAAATTTTGTTTCTTGAGCTTATGAGTACCTCTGCTCATCATCAAAACCATCTTATTCAACTCTTATTTGAAATTAACATCCCTTATCCTCCCCTTGTAGGATGTGAAGCAACCTTATTTGGTTATAAAGATAGCATATTATAATAATGTGAAGAGATGTCAATCTATGTTGATGAAAATATGAACACTTCTCTTTCCTTAAAATTGCCCATTGCTTTCATGATTCTTGATGAGATTCTACTTCATGCGAGTGATCCTCCTCTATTCATTAGTGTCTAAATTGGTGATATCCAAGTCAAGCATGCCTTGGTTGATGAGGGTTCTATCACTTGTGTTACCTCTCTAAATTTTATCAAAACCCTTGGATAGTTTGAATACAATAACCAATCCACACATAACACATGTCAAGGATATGATCAAAGGAAAATTCCTCATTTAGGTTGTGTGGCTTCTACCATCCCACCTGTTATTGTTTATGTGAAGGTGATAATATTTAACTTTCCTTTATAATATAACATCCTTTTTGGTAAGCCATGGACTCATCATTTGAGAGTAGTTACCTCTTCCACATACCAATGAATTAAAGTCCCTCATAATCGATCCATCTATAGGATTTAGGATGATACTAACCCTTATAATTTTTAACAATTCCAAGACCATGGTGTCTTCAAGATTCCTACTCTTAAACCATTCCCAGTGTTCCATTTTGTGAGTCTCAATTATTTAACTTTCCTATCAATTCCACTCAAGGTTAAAACAGTCATCCTAAACTCATTAAAAATATCCCCCCTAACCTCCTAGATTATAATTATGATGAACCTAATGAGATTAACCTCAAGATTAAAACTTTCAATCTCTCACCTCATCTCATCTCTCAGCTTCTTACTTCTTTGTAGCCTCATTCTCGCAAACCACCTTGTGATGATATCCCCATTATCTTGACTAAGACATTAAATTCCATTCATCACACCTCATTAGGTGACAATGTCATCCCTACCTACATTATTGGTCCTCATACACTTGACTATGATGATGGTTAAACCTTAGATGATCCATTTTTAGGTGGTCTTGTTCAGTCCCTTGATGCTATGATTATTCATAATCATTCCTCTTTACTTTAGTTTTTTAGTGTTTATTCTCATATTCCATCATATATAGTTCCTAATTTTAATACTTTTCCTCTTTATCACAAGGTAGAGATTGTGCATAGACCTCTATTTTTTGAATAACCATGTAGGAGTATGCTTATGGATCATGCTATGACTTGGCCTTACCACTTTACTAGGTATCCTGACCCCTATAGCCTACTTATCCCTGAGATGTGTGAAAACATCCTTTAACCTTATATATAACCCATCCCTCCCTTAGTAGAGCCCACTTTGGATCCCATTCCTACTTCTACCTTAACTATGTCTATTCTTGCTTTTAATCCCATCACTCATTCTATCGAGCCTAGTCCAATTCCTTCCCCACCACCACCTTATCTCAGTGATGGTTTTCTTCCTTTAACATAGATGGCTATATTACCCATAAAATGGGCTGATGATCCTTACAAAGCTCCTTCTACTTTTGTTACACCTCCTTATATGAGTAATTTTACTAATCCTACTCACATGTGTATATGTTGCTTCTATGACATAGATAATCATTCATCCACCCATTATCACAAGCTATGAAAATATATTGATACTTTGCATCCTTGTACACCTCAATATTTATATAAATCCATACCTCCCCTAAAGGTACTACCTGAATATATTCCTAATTATGAATAAGTGTATTATCTTTGGCACCAATGTGGTACCCATCATACCAATCATTGTTGCATCCTTTAGCAACATCCTAAAGATCACCTTATAGATATTATTAGACCTTATACCATTACTCCCATAGGTAATTACTACAAGAAAGCTCCCCATTCTTATCTCATGGTTCCATCCCCTTCTGTTGCCCCTTCATCACCTCTTGTTTCTCCACCCATAAATCCTTCACTCATGGACCTTCCCTCACTTAAGGATCCTTCATCTATGGATCCTTCCCCACCAGTGATCCCTTCTTATCCTATATATTCCCCTCCCATGCATTATTCTATGCATCCCTTGAATAATATCCCTCCTTAGTATGATTCATAAATAATTCCTACCATTTTTATTGAGGAAATTAGATGTGAAGTATTTTATTAGTTTTCATTGAAGATAGACAAGATATGAGTTGCAATTTAAATCCAACTTCATAGAGATCTATCTAATGTTCTAGATAATGTGTGTGGGTAGATATATCGTTATTTATGAACACATGTATGATGTTATGAAATTCATTTTATATTATATGTGTGATCCAATTTTATCTTTATCTATTTGTTTTATCATTTGACATTTTGTCAAATTCTTATTTATCTTACATGGTGACTTTGATTTCACACTTTATATTACTTATACAGTCATTTATATTTGATTATGGATATCTTATTTATCATTGCTTTCTCTTTCTTCTTTATTTTCTTTCTTATCAACTCCTTTATTTTCTTTTTATGATTATTTGCTTTCTTATCTCTATGGACATGGATAATTATCCTTATGACTTGGTTATATAAATCTATTTTCTTTTAGTCATTTCTTCTATACCATGTGATTAGTTAGAAAATAATTAATCTCATTATAGTATCCTTTCATCAGTCCAATTTGGATCTCCTTTTTACCTTTATTTCTTTCTCATGAACTAAGCATATACATGGTTGAGACTTGAGATAAGATGTTGGTTTATTGTTAATCCTAAGTGTTCTAGTCAGTCTTGTCTTTGGTCACTCATCTTCCTTTAACCTAATCCTATAGCTCATTCATGTGTATCACTCTATATTTCATGATTAGTCATTCCAAGTCTTAAAAAGCCTTAAAAATATTCAAAATCTAAATCAATTAATAAAAGGTAAAAAAATTCAAAATCTTAAAAGTCAAATCACATTAAAAGACATGATTCAAAGCACATCTCATCTTTCTGGTCAAAGCTCAAAATACAAAATTAGCCTCATGATAGAGCCAAGGTCCATTGGGGTGTGGTAGGATAGTAGATAATAAAGGAGAATAAAAAAATCTTTTAGTGCTAGCTACTTTCTCATGCAAGTACCTAATATTCGTAGTAGACCGATGACTTTTAAGGGGTCTTAAGGAATGAAGAAAACATCATGAGAAGATAGGTTTATTTTAATTTTTCTTATACCAATATACATTCATGAGTTGACCTTAGTAGCATGCTTATTGCCTTCATAGCTTTATGTCTATAGAAAACATGTTTCCTTTGTACATTGATGGTCATTAGTCACTTAGTATCTTCTCATGTCCTTAGTATACCTCCTATATCCTAAGGTCTTCTCATTAGATGCCTACGTTGTGAATTTTACATTCCCTTTTTCACTCCCTATAATCCTCATATTCCCTCTTGAGAAATCTTTTTTTATTTACTGATCACTCCCCTAGGGATTTTATTTGTGAGTTGCATTGTAAGACCATGGATAAGACCTGGCCTTCCTTAAAAATTATCACAATTTCACATTCTATTATCAACATTCCCTATTACTAAATTTTCACATTTATTCCACCTCATTGGTGTTTATTTTTTGAGTTATAGTGTAAGACCATGACTAGGACCTGGCCTTCCTAAAAAAAAATTCCCTATAATCCAAGTCAAAATCAAAATTACATGTGTCAGATATGAAATAAGATGTGATTAATCATGAAGTTACACATCATTGACATGCTTCACATGTTGATTTAATATGTTTTATTCTTAATTTATTTCTCTTTCACTTTTATCTTAGTTTTTTATTGCATGTAAAAATCCAACCATTTCTTGAATTTTTCATACTTCCCAACTTGAATTAGTGTGATAAATTTAAGACCAATTTTGCCAATTTTGTTTTTATTTTATACTTCCCAATGTGATTTAGTATGATTGATTGACTTAATTTATTTATTTTTATACCATTTGTCCTTTCAATATTTTCCAATTTATTACATTATTTTCATACTTTCCAACATAATTTAGTGTGATCTTACTTGTTTTAATTTGGTTCCAGTTTTTCTCTTAGTTTAAATACACACTTTTGTATCATATTGATTACCACCCTTTGGTTCTTTATACTTAGTCATTTTCTTATTATTACATATTTACCAACATGAAATAGTGTGTAGTACACTTTTAATTGATTATATTTTACCAGATCTTTTTCCTTGTTTCTTTTTAACCATGCATGTGTTCTACATAATGTTAGAAAAAAACCATAACTCATATATTTTCTATAGAATATACAATAACATCTAAATACATATGCTATAAATAAATATGTCGAAGCATCTAAAACCATAACCATAATTAAAACACATACAATAAACATTCAACTACCAAAATGAGACATCTATATATATCATGAGTTTTAATACAAAAATATAACCATATAAAATGCTCCAACTCTATGGTTGGGCCCCATCATGCCCATCTCATGGCCTAACCATGCTACCCATAGATGCCTCATTCTCACTCTTCTAAACATAATGTTTTAAAGAGGTCATTTGAGATCTTAGTATTAATACTTTCCCTTATAGATGAGCCACTTGAGCTTATATCTATGTCAACTAGGTTAGGGTCACTAAATGTGCTACTCTCTCTTGGGCCTGTTCCTATCCCATCTATGTCATAGTAGCTAAATGTGTGGATTTATCTTAAGATATGGCCTAACATGTCACTTCCTCTCCTGTACCCACCCCTACTAGTGGTTAACTCTCCTCTTTGTGTACATTTAACCACCTCATGGAATCTCATGCTAGTCTAAACCAACTCACCTGAAATGGGGTAGATGGTAACATGAGATCCTCTAGTATGGTAGGGTCATATGGAATTAGTCCCTCATCTAGGATATCATGGAGTGTTCACCTAACGAGGGACCCCTATATGGTATTTTCCTCCCCTATAACACTTATAAAAATCAAACCAGATAGATATTAGATAATTGATATATCTCAATATCTATCTATCTATAATCTATCTCTAGTAAACTTAAGAAAAAAATTAACCATATTTTATTACCTGACTGTGTGTCAACCACCACTATCTTCTCATCTATGTGATCATTGAGCATGGTCTCCCCATCAGTGTATCCTTTAAGAAATTCATCTATAGGTCACCACCTAAATACAAATCCTAAAATCACCACTCATGCTCATCTCAAGTTATGCTTGAGTGGTATCTCTATCACCCAACTCTATTTTGGCCTACCTAATGGGTCATCTGGGATGACTACTATATCTACTCTCTCTTTCTCTTATTACCTCTATCAACACCATGTTCATGGTGGTTATTGCTCCTCTTGCTATGGAGTTGGTGGTGGTACCTTTGGTACTCCTACCTATGCATTTATTTCCTCATACTCTACTAACCATCATGCTTAACCTATCCATGGTCACTCATGTTATGGCCTAAGTACTGGCCTAATTACTCATCACCTAATCCTCCTCTCCCTTAAGGATATCTCACATGCTGGGCCCTAAATAATGGAACCACTATTAGTGCTGCTAGGTGAGGCTATCCCATATATCTTGGCACACATGCCACTAGATGCGGCTTTATCCACCAAGTATAATTACCTATCACCTCTGTCCATAGTAAATTTGGTGCCACTATCTCTTAGTTAGGCCATATCATAGTGATGTCCCCATATGGTTTCCATATGATATTTTCTCATCTCACCATTTATAGTTATAACATGTGCCGCATGACTAACACTACCTAGTCTTATCTCCATATCTAAACCTAAGGTAACCTATCATTGACTGTATGGAGAAACCTAGCTGGATGATACATGGGGAACCTCTCATATATCCATGCCATTAATAATATAATTAGTACTATAGACTTATATCATCTAGATAATACTTTATACATATCATGCATGAGCTATACCTAGATGATAGATCCTAAGTCATATAACACCCTCTTATCTAATATCATTTGACACAAAGCTATCACAAATAGTGGTAACTTGCCATACAACTTGTGACACAACACATGTGCCATCATAAGTCCTATTATATCCTTTTGTATGTTTGGAATTTATGAGGTATATACATTGAACATACTCACTCTCAGACTAGGGTATATCCTCTTTGAGCCCATCACCCATATGGATAAGGCTCTCTTCCCCTCCTCACTATTTGGTACTCCCATAACCATAGGTGTACCTATTATAGGTAGTCCCAAGATGGCATAGACATCCTCTAAAGTGATAATTACCTCTATGGTATCCCCCTCCACCTCCCACATAAAAGTATTAGTCAATCTTTCCAAGGCTCCCAGGAACATGACTAACAAGTCTAAATTTAAAGGAATCCTACACATGTCTACTCTACCTCCTAGGCCTAATGAGATCAATATAGCTCTATCCTCAATAGATAAGTGCTCCAATAAGTCTAGAAGCCATGATGCATCTACTAAGTACCAAAACCTTAGATGCCCTTATAACCATAAAGCAATAAGAGATGTATTAGATCCTCCATGTCATTCATAATCAAAATACATTATTTTCAAATTTTAACAAAAATAAGCCCAATTTTCTCTAATTTATTCATTTTTAATCCATTGGGCCTATTTTTAGTTTACTTAACCCTTTTATCCCTCAGTCGACAATTCTAAATCCTAACACTCTTTTGGATTATTACACACATTTTCATACTATTTTGGTCCCTTGGTCAAACACTAGTTTGACCAAAATTTCCTTATTCTAACCTAATTGAATTCACAAAACTAATTCAACCCCTCTATTTTCCCCCTCTTAGTAATAAGTTATCATATCAGATTTTTTTACTAGGTCAACATCACTATATTAAGTCAGCAATTTGGTAAACACACTAGATCAATACATACCTACTAGGTCAGTAGTGTGGATTTTGCCAAATTTTAACCTAATAGGTCAACTGGGTTGACCTAGTTATTTTTACCTATTGACCCCTTAAATTTTGAGTAATAAATGCCTTCTAATAGTTATTTGATCAAAAACTCAAAAGATTTGGTTGAAAGATAATTCATAAATAAGAATAACACAAATCAAATAATGCTATCTCTAAAAAGAGATGTTTTATTTATCAAAATTGCAGACCCAAACATATGCTTCTCTCTGAGAAGAGATGTTTGATTTCCATTTTGGGTTACATATTCATATATACATGCTTTGAAGGTGTGGGTAGCATATGGAAGGTCACCAATCTCGAGGGAGATGAATTGGTTTGACTTCCATGATTTACAACAATACAGAATTCGAGGAATTACTATTTTTAGAAACTTACTATTTTTAGACTGCACTACTAAAATTGAAATTTAGGACACTTCCATTGGGTTTTATGGGGTCAAACTTCATTGAGCAAAACTCAATGCCATCTCAATATTTTCCCCTAATTATTATCTTTCCAACGGTTCAAATGGTGAGTCAATTGGAGCTACGGTGCAAAAGTTATGGCTCCTAAAAGTTCCGCCATCAAATGGGGTGGACCCATCACCTGAATTGTCATCTGAATTGTTGTCCGGATCATTATTAATCTGATTCCTTAAAAACCATTTCCATAAATGGCTTTTCCTACCCTAGAAACTTTTTTGGGTTCATTTTGGTTCCTATAATTGCTTTAAATTACAAATTTTTATAAACCACTTAATTTCAATAAAATATTCAAAAACTAGTTTGAGATTTTTAGTTGCTTACCTGTGTTGCATCCCTTACCACCGTTAAGAGTCCTCATATTGGCTATCATCTCCTCACCATCCTAGCTTTTTTAGCCTCTCATATCTCTTTGTCTCTCACAAGAAAGTCAAAAATAACAAATGACTTCCCTTTGACCTTATTTAAACTTCACAAATCTTAATCTTTCAAATATTTTCCATTAGATATCTTGTTTTGCCTATATCTTTGTTTCTAATAATCCATTTTTTAAACCATAAAATGTTCTATAATCATGATGATGTAGAGAATATTTTCCATTTCTATATGCCTATCTTCCATTTTTTCTAATTTTTGGCTATTTTTTGCACTAAATTCTATAGGTTTGCCTAATGTTATTCATATTTGGATGCCTTCACTTATGTTGTAGTCTCCTTCATTATATACAACACTAAGGTAGGTAAAGTAATGTGTTTTTCAAATTATATCATTTCATTTATCTTATTTATTTCTTACTACAAATTACTTAACATCAGCATTATGTGTTATCACATTTTATTCCCGAAGCACCATCTCATGTTGCACTCATATGACATGTGATGAGTTTCAAGTGGGGCATATATATACAAATAATATTTTCAAAATTTTATCAATTATTGACACTTTGTATCTTATAGGAACCCATCAAGTTTCAATATCTCTAAGTGCATGCCCTAATGGGTGAAATAAGAAAGGGGTGGGTAGACCATTAGTGCTTCATAAGATTGTTATCCCTTTTTACACTTATTATCTATACATTTGTCTCCTAAAAACCATTTCCCTGAGCTTGTTATTATCTATTTTAACCTCCCTAGTAATTTACCACATTTTATCCTCCTTTTCCTCACCTTAATCCACTTTTATCAGTCAATTATACTAGGTTGATTGGGTCAAACTTATATAATTTTTGGTGACTTTTAATTAGGAATTAGTCTAGATCTTAGCCAACCTAACTCATGACCTAGTGAATAATTATCTAAAATTATGCTAGGTTCACTGGTTCAACCCTATCAACTGATATTTTTGGAAGGGTTTAGGGTTAAATCTACCCATATATACAATTTCATTTTTCCATTATTTAGAGAAGAGAAGAATAAGTAAGAGTTATTGTGAATTTGCTTATTGACCATTCTATTTGAGAAGCAAGATTAGGGTTTCATACTATATTTAGAGATATGGATCTTATCTTATGGAGAAATATTTTAGATGCATTGATAGGTTGTGTATCCTAGAGTTGATTTGTCTTTGTCATTATTACATACCACAATAACCTCTTGTGAAGCCCCTTAGCCAAGGGAGAGATTGAGGCTCGGTGGATTCATTTTCAAAGTTAAGTATTCTTAACTTTGTTCCTCCTTTGTAAGAGTAGATAGATATGCATCTGTACTTCTCTTTTAAGTATTAGTATTTCATATACATTAACATGAGTGTATGTCTTCTATACATTTTTTACTTTTATTATTTATAACACCCACTTTGTGTCACAAGCTTAGGTGAGCACTAGATTAGACTTTTCTTTACTTGTTATTAGTTTAGTGACTATAAAACATAAGACTCACTTAGGGTTAATGCATGATTGTGCTTTATTAGAGGCTCTAGAACCCTCTCTAACATGGTGTATTGTGGTAATAAATCCCCTAATTAAGTATAGTGGATCCCCATAGTGGTCATGTTATCACTTAACAAATGTGTCCCCAATTGAAAGTATATGGTATGATATATCTTCCCTAAGTTAGGATTGATTTATAGAAATGATGCATTTTTGATTGTATATAATAACTACATATAGTTTGATCACTCTTTATAGTATTGAAAACATAGGAAACATTCAATTATTTAATGGGGAGTGGTTGAGGTCACTCCAACCCAACCTTTCTAACCCTTTTTTTGGGTCATCTTAATGTGAATATTGTAAACTTGGGTTTTGGAGCAAAGATAATGAAAATATGATTATTTATATAGGGTCAAAGGTAGATGAATACATAAAAATCACCTTCTTACTAAGGCACATCAATCTAGATAACCATATACTAGAAGAATAAATGTAGATAGTACTAGCACATAATGTATATTTTTGGTTATTACAGATATCTGCGCATAGCCAATAATGTCTATGCAAAATTTAAAAATCTATGTTTTGAGGCAAGGGGTCATAAAGCTATTATAGATCATTTAAGTGGATTGTATATAGGTAATGATAAATCTAAGTTATAAAATCAACTATGTGAATTTTCTCCCCTCCTTTCTTTGTCATTTCTATATTTATAAAGTATATGCATGAGTTAGGATGACCTATAACTATCCTTTTTATCTCAATGGACTTAGAATTAAATAAGGTGATCATAATAAATCATACATATACATGGATGATCAGGTAAGGACCTATAATATCCATAGACATAACATAAGTTAATCTACACTCAAATGTCAATAGGAAAGAGTTCCAAAACCTAAGCCTATGACATGTGGTATAGCTCTCACTAGGGCTCAATGATGGGGAAATGATTGTAAAGGAATAAGTAAAGTAGATGTCTATAAATTTGAAAGTAAATTAAATGATTGTAAGTGGATATAAATAAGGTAAGGTGTAATGGTAAACCAGATGGGGGTATATACAACCTACGATGATAGTGGAAAGCTTAAGCAACCATATATATATATATATGTATATATATATATATATATATGTATATATATATATATGTATATGTATATATATATATGTATATATATATATATGTATATGTATATATATATATATATGTATATATATATATGTATATGTATATATATATATATATATGTATATGTATATATATATGTATATGTATATATATGTATCTATATGTATATATATGTATATATATATATATATGTGTGTGTATATATATATATATATATATATATATATATATATGTATGTATATATATATATATATATACCAACTTATTTAGTATAAGTAATAAGTAATATATTAAGTAATGATAAAAATATACATCCCAAAATCAATAAACCAAGAAATATATAATATACTAAGTAAATGGAAGAGTATATAGGTAAAAATACTTACCTTTGGGTGGACTCATCAATGCTTCATTATCCCCCATTGGCTCAAGTGGGCATTTTCAAGATATGTTGTTGGTTGAATAATTAAAATTTTAAGATGAATACCTAGATATACCTATTTGAGGACTCATTCAAATTCTCTTATTGAGCTCTAAAGACACTATAAGACTAATTCTCTAGGATAATGTTATAATATTCTAATTCTTCCAAATACTACTTAGGAGTAGAATTATGAGCACAAACAAAGTGTATGAATGTGATAGATCCTTAAGAATGAAATAATATCCATATAAATATGGATCCAATACCTAAAAATAACCTTAAAATATAATCCAAAAATATTGTATAAGCTAATATAATTGGAAGATGTCAGCTAACACAATACCATGTCAGCTAAGTCAATAGAGTATAAATGCTAGAATATAGACGTAGAAGTATATCAAGTTGGTGATACATTATAGGGAAGATAAACATAAAATAGATTGTATCAACTAGGTTGATATAGTAGGATATAGGGAAGCTAGTAGGATGAAAAGTAGATATAGAGGTAAGATGTAAAGAGACTTAGAGGATAATTAGACAAATAGTAATGATGGTAAGACAATAGTATGTGAAAGTATTTCACAAATTACCATGAGCTAATTCCACTCCATTATTGATGAGTGTGTATTTAGGGAGATTGACACATCGATGATCTACTAATAAAAAAACATGAGTAAAATGAAAAAATATAAAATTATAGGTGTATATAGTAATTTATATCCATCTCTCGATTACATTTAGATTTGTGTAGTTTATGCTATATCTTATGTAATTTGAATTTTAATTGTTTTGGTTATTTAAATAACCCAAATCCTACATAAGTCAATACACACACACACACACACACACACACACACACACACACACACACACACACACACACACACACATAATGCTTATCTACCTATAATATAGGTTTAAATATACATGTGACACATGTGCTTATCATGGTATTATTTTAGTGGTGATATGTGAGATAAATAGGTTACATATGATCATAGACTTAAAATTTCTATGTGTTTTCATCATGCTCATCTTAGGGGCATTGTCACATTGGGGGTATGCCTTATATTGGTAGAATATTTATACAATGACTCTTAGGTGATATCCTTAATAATTTACATTTATTGTATAGATCTAATTATACTAAATAAACATATATTTTTCTATTGCCTACATAATAAATCTTCCATATTACATGGATGTATTACATATCCTCTTGTGTTCCTATGATTAATCGAGTGTGTTTGTGTTTGTATATGTTTCATATAGATGTATTGTTTAGTATTCTCTATATAGGATCCTCTAGTTGTCATGTCATGTTGTGTAATTAATTGATTATGGGCCATATGTACTTTTATGATTCTATGTATGCTTACATGCCTATGTTGATTGCATTGCCTATATTATGTGTTATACTATGTTTGATTACATAAACCATATCATGAATGCTAATACTTGAGATATAATATACTTGTTTCATACATTTAAATGGTCCTTAATATGCATATATTAGGCCATACTACTATAGTATGTGTGCTTTGATGTTATATCTATCTCTCTTAGGTGCATCTTACTAAATTATGACATATCAATTGTCCCTATCTTATTTTTCTATTTAGGGAATCATATAATTTCATACCTACTCAATATTTTCATATATATATTGTTGTATACACCATAAATAGGTTAAAAAAACCCTCACATATCATGTCTTTTCATAGTCCTCTTCACAGGAGACTCTGACTGGAGAATACGAGCCTTGTTCACACTAGCCATGTCTTTGTTTTTCTTGTCTTGGTCTTGTTTCTCACTTTTGTCACCTTTTTGTTATCTTAATCAACTAATATATACCCCCAAATACCCCCAAACTTGGCTTGTGTTAGTCCTAGCCTATTTTTTAAAGTCCCAAACAATAAAATTCTTGTGGACTACAACACCCAACACTCCCATCTTCCTTGATGTTGTTGTCCAATGGTCATTTTTCCTTGATTAATGGGTTCTAAACCCTTTTTATCACCTCTCTTAATTTTTATTTATCTTTTTTATGTCATCTAGCATGAATAAATCTCCCAAATTCAAAATAAAGAGTCTCTTCTATAAATGACTTCATAAGGCATTTTATATCTAACACTTATGACTTTGGCACACTAAATAATTAAAATCAGTCAATGGTATAGCTCAAAATTCTACATCACACATAGATTTGCATGCCTGATCAAGGAAAGGCTTAGGAGAAAATTCATTCTTGCATATACCATACACGTTGATTATTAATGTTACCTAAAGGAGAACTACATTTGATCTAAGACCCTAACTTGAGTGTTAATGTAGGCATCGATTAGGATAATAAGGGTTCTAGATTATGTGATCATACTTCCCCTAACCTAGTTTTTTCCCTTTTGGCTTTTTATATGTTTATTATTTCATGTGTATAGGTATACCTAGGGTTTTATAAGAAAACAAGTCAAACAATGGCAAAGAAAGGTGATCATAAAGAAATAAGGACACCTACAAGACCTAGAAATTAGACTACACTAGAATTGAAAATCCAAAATCCAAAATCAAAATAGACAATAGTGCCAGAATTAGATAATAGTGACCAACTCTCCTATCTAGAAAATAGTGATGGGTGCTCCTATCTATACAATAGTGATGGGTTCTCTTGTCCAAACTCAATGCTCCTATTCAGAGAAAATTTGAGTTTTATATATAGAAATGAATCCTTATTCTTGACTATTCTAGAACCTGTAGATGACTATATTTCCCAAATAAGTCATCTATTTTCCCCATGTAACTAATTTGGTCAAATTAGTATAAATCTATGTTTTACTACACTTGACTATAATTTACCCCTTAATACAACCCCTTTATTTTTATAAACTAACCCTAGTTTCCCAAACATAATAAAACATTTGGTGAACCTGACTTACTTTGAACAATTCTCAAACCTTAGGTACCTCTAGGGGTTTCCCTCACATTTTTGTGAAAAAATTCAACTTCAAAATTCTGATTTTTATATAAATTTGTGTACATTTATTTTATTAAAATTTATTTTATAATTCATATTATTACAATAATTTCAAAATTTTAAAACTCTAACCCAAAACCCTAGATTTCCAAACTAGGCCCTCAAACCCCAAGCCTTCCTCACAATTTTTAGATAAAATTTTTGGAATTTTTGCAATTTGTTTGGAGTGTCAAAAATATTTTCAAAATCCCTATGTTAGTAGTCATACTTGCATTTATTTGCTTGATATTAATTTTGCTTACTCTCTTTGGTGAAATTAATAAAAAAGCCACTAAGGTACTTCTTCCCTCTCATCCTATAGATAAATTTCAAAAAATTTCTCATAATTATGACAATAAATGGACAAATTTGAAAAATTGCACATTAGCCAAAAATGAGGAAAATGATTTCATTTACAAGGAATATGATGATGCATATGAAAGTGATAGTGAAGAAAAAGTAGATGCATCTTCTTCTCTCAAATCTATCTCTTTTATTCCCTCTTCTAAAGAAAATAATTTTGATAAAGGGGAAAGTTACTTTTCACCTCATTCTCCTATGCACAATACATCAAATGTACAAATTAGTCATGTAATTCTAAGTGAACCTCTTATTGGTGATAATTTTCTTACATTTGAACCTAGTATTTCCCTCTCTTTTGCTACTTCTATGTTAAAATTACAACAATATAAACAAAACATAATCAAATTTCTAATGAATAGTTCAAATGATCAATCTCATGTTATTAATTCTACTTTGTCATCTCAAATAATGACAAAATAATATTTAAATGATAACTCTCTTACTCTTACTTCTCATATTGCAAATGAAAATAATGCATGCACTCCATTCAAGGATAACATAGATGCACATAGTATTCCAATCTCACAAGAAAATTTATTGCATATTAGAAAAGAATTAACATCTTCTCTTACCCCTCTCCTTATTTATAATGGAATTGATAATGAGTATGATAGTGAACATGTAAATGAATATGACAATGATAATGATAATGAATATGAAAGTGATACTTCTACTTCTCCTCTTTCAAATGAACAAAATTCCAATTGTGATAATGCATGGAATAATGATGACTATTATGTATATAGTGAAGAATAAAATGCATCTCATGCTTCTAACTCTTATCTCACTCCTCTCAAACATAATGCATTACAGAATTTTGATTCTACTTATATGCATGATTCTATTTCAAATGATGCACATATCACTGATAACATCACATCTTCTATTCATTTAGAATGTGATTCAGTAAATACTAAAGATACCAATGAATATCCCAAGCCACCCCTACTAAAATATCACCTATTTTTCACTCTCCACCCAAAGAGAATGGTAACCCACATCCCTCTACTAAGTTCTAAGTTACCATTCCTCCAAAGGTTCAAGTGAGCACACCCCCTATCTATGATATAATTTCTAAATGTAGCATTCCCATGGGTAAAATAAATGATCAAATTCAATTTTTAAACGAACCACTTCAAGATACTAATATACCATCACAAGAGATTGTTTCTTTGATGCATGTAGTTGGTGAATTACAACACCAAGCACATATCCTTACTTTGGAGAACAAGGATTATAAGTCTTGGATGGATGCCAATGACTTGTATGGTAACCCTCTTTTGAAGAAACTTATCAAAGCTTCATTACCTAAGCACTTCTAGATACCATCATTTCCTCAATTTTATGGAACTATAAATCCATACATACACCTTAAAGCCTTTTGGAAGGCTTTGCCATCTCATACAAGTTATTTGATTCTACTTAAGTTGTTCCAGTAGACATTAGTGGGTAATGCATATAATTAGTTCTTTCATCTACTCCCTATTAGTTCCTTTAATACATATGATGACTTAGAGGAGACATTTCTCAAATATTACATAAAAAACATGGGCCCTCATGTTACATATGAGAAACTTACTACATTGCATCAAAATCATTCAATGCTAGTTAGTGATTATATCTTACAATTTAAGACTTGCATGTTATGCTTGATATTTAAACCAACATATTTAGAGGTTCAACATATATTTGTTAAGGGTATTTTACAACCCATTATAGAGCATATATTATATCAAATAGAGTTATGTTTTAGGCACTTCTGTTATACAATATTAGCCTTGGAGAAGAAATTGGGATCGATTGAGTTAGATTCAGTTACGGGATTACTCTAGATTTCATAACATTACCTCCATCTACATCTCCTAGCACACATCATCCACTATGTCCCAAAGAAGATAGGAGACCACAACCAAAAAATAAACTAGTCAATAATAGAGAGATATTTTCTAGATCACCACCTATAGTATGCACTATAGAGAATAATAGTAGGGCACCACTATAGTTTGATTTAGAATAGTATAGCCCATATGTCATATTATTAGCACTAATAAATAGAAGGTGAATCACATTGACTTCTACTCATCATTGAAATCCACATCTCTTACACATATAGCCACATCACCCCTTTTGTAACTATCATCATAGTTGTAGACATAAAGATAATGATTGTTATGGACTTAAGGATTGTATTAATAGATGTATTGATAATGAAATCATAACATTCACACCAAGGGTACAAATATCTCCTCCATCATGGATCCATAGACCTCATTACTCCATGACTGAGTCATTCCAAGATATTCCTCATAAGAATCATTAGTTACTCATCATGAGAGTAATGTGGTTTATAGGATAGAGCCTCATAGGATATTTCCTATCCCACCTACTCAGAGGGTTTAGAGATCGGTACAATGAGAGCAACCCACATATAGTAGTGTATTCCATGTAGTACATAGTGTAGTTCCATAGACATATTCAAAAAAGTCATAGGCATCAAAATAGACTTTTAAAGGTCTTATCTCTTGTAACAACCCACTATTATTAAGATTAGATAAACCCACATCACAGAGTACTACTCCAAATAGATATTCACTATAACCAAGTTTTTAAGGACCTATTTCATGTATCAATACATTATGATTGAGATTAGATGAGCCCAAATCATAGGTTGCAATTCCATCTCAATCTATTACTCAATCATACGCATCATAGCATAGGCCATAGGGTGTTATTTCATATAGCAATCCACTATGATTATGGATAGATGAGCCTCCTTCACAACACATAGTTTTAGTTACGCATCCATTGAGGTTGCATTTTATAGAGTCTCCATGTGTATATACAACTAATGTACCATAGAAAACATTAGATATAAGACATATTCATACACAACATAAGTAGTATGGCCACTGGTTCAATTAGCCACCAAGGTTTAGATAGTGATACAATAGCCATGGGGCTGATATGCACAGAGTGATATATTACATCCGCTTCTACTAAAACAACTAACATTCCTAGTTATAAATAACCATCCCTAGCCAAACCAAATTATCCTAATCCTGATCTTACTAATTTCTTATTTTACCAATCTTAAACTAGTTCACTTTATCAAATCAATTTACTAATTACAAAACAACAAAGTTTTTTACTCACATATGATTCAAAATAAAAACTAACATCACACTTGAACCTATTGTCGACCATTTTTTTTCCAATAGGCCAAAAATCAGTCCCCTTCTATCCCTACTATTCTAGGCCATTTCATTTTCTGATTTTGCATGAATCTTTTCATTTCTACGAACTCTGCAGAATTTCTACGAACTCTACATGTCTAAATCTATGGACTCTACAAGTTTTGGATTGCTACAAACTTTGTAGGTTTTGGATTTCTACAGACTCTGCAGGTTAGTCTTTCGTGCATGAAGAATTAGTTCTAGAGAGAGTGTTAGGTTTTATAAGGCTTCTTCAGGCTCTTGTCTAAGGGAAAATCAAGAAAAGTTGGCATGGTTGAACCATTGAACCCAGTTCAATACCTTGGTTCAATGCCTGATTCAATCACTTGGTTCAATGGCTTGGTTCAATGGTGATGGTTCAATCACTCAGTTCAATGGCTTCTAGTTTAATTGGATAGTTTAAAAGCTTAAGTTTAATGGCATCAGTGCACTTCATTTAACTGGTTCAACAAATTGGTTCAATCGTTTGGTTCAATGAATCAGTTCAAATGCTAAGTTCAACAGGCTCAGTGTGCAGTGGTTGAACCGTTGAACCAATTTTAGTACAATGGGTTGGTTCAACAGCTTGGTTTAAGGGTGTGCCCTATATCTAGAGGGCAGGCCGAAGGTTCAAATGCCCTTACGGAGGGAATTTAAAAGTCTAAGAGCCCTTGTGGAGGGCAAACACTTCAAAGGGGCCATAAAAGGGGCATTTTAAACTTTCAAAATTTTTGTTAAGGCAAAGGCCGAATTCTTTTGGACTTTTTGTTCGAAGGAATTCCTTCAGACAAAAAGCTCAAAGGAATTTAGGGAGAGGCCTCCAATGTAGGGGGAAGTCAAAGAGCCTAAAAGATAAAGACAAAGACTAGGACAATTCTTATAGACTTTTATTTGCATGAAAAGCCCTAAACAAAAGACCTGTGGGAAAAAAGCCACAAGAAGGCCCTGACAGACTTTTGCCAAGGATGGTGATGTCCTGAAAGCCATTAAATTTAAGCAAAAATACTAGCCATTGGGTGATAGCCACGTGAACATCAAATTTAAAGCAGTAAAGCAGCCATTGTTTTGAATTGTTTGAGTGCTAAATCATGGAAATAGCCCAAGGAATGTAGCGACCCGCCAAGAGATCACCCCTGAGGGCTAAAAGGGTAGGAAGAAGATAAAGAGAAAAAATGATAAAGCATTCAAGTGGTGAAGGGAAGGTGAGTCATTGTCAGACGAGTGACGTAGCCTATTTTCTGTAGTTGGCATTGATGAGGGGACAAACCATAGTCTATTTGCATAAAAGAGGCACGGCCATGCCCTTACATTAATGTTTGAATTTCAAATTCAATTTTGGTGATGGTATAACATGGTTCTAGTAGGCTTCTTCTAAAGGATGACATTAGTAACAGTGGTTTCCTCTTCCCAAGATTTAGAATGCACATGGGCCACTTGCAGAAATGAGCACCAAAAAAATCTTTCCTAGGAAGCGCCAAGTTATCTTCCTCTTTATATATATTTTAAACTTATCTTTTGAGAAGGGATTAGACTCTTAGCCTTAAGGCAAACTCTGCCCAAAAATCTCTCAGGCTTGTAAGGCAGAGCTACCAAAAATTTACCTTGAATCAAAACACAACATTTTTACCTCCATTCTATGTTTTTGCATCTTTAGTATGTGTCTATGCATTTGATTATGTGTTAAGTAATTTTATTAATGCTTTTGTAGAATGATTTTAGCACATCTAGTGCATTTTTGAGTTTTCCTTTTATGGGTCTATCAAAAGTGTCCCTAGAGGAGTATAGGTGAAGTGGATAGGCTACTGTAGCATGTCTCAAATGCCTCTAATAGTTATTTCCTCACTATATCTCCACGAACCCCTGACCCACTTATGTAGAAGGTTTTATCATGACAGATGAAGTGTATGAGAGATGGTTCTCAGTAAAAAGTGTATGTTTGGGCCTGAGTGGGTCACATTTTTATGGTGTATCACCATTTTCCCTTTTTAGGTTAGGTTCTATTTTTAGCATCTCTCTCTCCCTATTCATCCCCCCCTTTTACATTTTGTTTGTTAGTAGTAGGAAAAACTAGGGCCAAAAAGATACATCAGAGGGAGCTAGCCCTTAACCTAGAGACTCTCCTCTCTAGCTTCACCAGTCCCACAGGTGAGAGGGGAGTTTCCATTGTTGCGTGAAGAAGATAGGAGCTCGGCCTCCTTCCAAGGGTGCAATCTTTTACATCAATAGTTTTTGGCACACCTAGTGGGACCAACTAGGACAAGTTGTGTCTAAAGAATTGAAGAATTTTTGGTGTGTTCTTCAATTGACCAACCTTTGGAGGATTTGCATCAAACACCAATGGTGACTCTGAGTTGAATCAGCTGGTTAAGCAGCCTGGTGCCATCAGAAATCACTTTTTGTATGTATAATTCCTTTGCACAAAATCATGGACCTTGTGTTCCTTCATATGGTTTTAATCAAGCTCAGGGTTTTCATGCAATCCCCTCGAGTGGCTTTCCTAGTCTTCCTCAACCCCCTCAAGTCATTTATCCTAATGGCAACCTCCTGACTTGGGGGGAAATAGTGGAATCATGGGGCAGGAAAGAGAAGAAGAAAGGTTTTACTCAAAACCTTAAAAAAGATAAAGCTACTCCTACCCATGATTCCCATGACATCCAAGAGGCTATCATGAGCAACAATGAAGAAGAAATCATCATTGAGGCTTTTTGTGAAGGCATCATCAGCAATGGAGAAGACTCAAGTCATGCATACATGCAGATGTTCTAACAATATGAGGAAGAACAAAAGTATAGTGAGCTCTCTTCCCCCTTATTCGATGAACTTCCTTGTTGTTTCAATGAGGAGGATGACTACCTTGGAGAGCCTAAGTTGGAAGAGGACTAGATGGATGCCTTTGAACATCTAGAAACTCTGGTCCTCAAGCAGGAAAAGGAAAGGTTAGTCTCCCTTGAGGAAATCCTTAGAGAAGAAAACTTTTAATAGAGAGGTGATGTTTTGTGGGATGAGCAATCAGTTTGTCATTCCATTTCAAACATCATCATAGTCACCCTTCTTCAATAAGGCCAAGAAGGAGTAGCAGATGAGTTTGATAGGATCTCTAATGAAGCAGAAGGAAACAGGTTAAATCATGATGCATTATAGAGGAAATGTGCACATCAAAGGGCTAATGGTGATAAGCCAGTAGCCACTAATTTCTTGGTGAAGAGCACCAGTATGAGGGACCAACATTAAACAAGCTTCCAAGGACAAGTAGAGTATATATATGTTAGAATCATGTTTGATTTTGATCCACTCAGATATAAGCCAAGCAAGGTGATAGGCAAGAAGAGCAGGTCACCAACTCTCTTTTTCATTCAACTACTTTCTTAGAACCATAAGTCTTCTTGCCAAGAAGGGGACTTAAGAAGTTTTCCCTTTGATCCAGGAGGGAGATGAGCATTCCTGGTTAGTTTTATATAGTAGTTTTATTTTAGTTTCTTTCCTGCTTTCCCTAAGTGTAGTTTGCATAGGTAGTGTTTTTTAGCCTTGTGTATTTCCCTTTGTGTGTGGGGTAAGAAGTTTCATGTTTGATTCTTGGATATTTGGGGCTATTTCTAACCTTTCTTCATAGCTACATCTGACTCTGTGCCCAATGGATTGCAAGGCAACTAGTCTTTAAGCATAGCAGGCATGCTTCCCTTGGGATTTGCCAATTTGTTGACCATTTTTTGCCCAACAGGCCAAAAATTGGTCCCCTTCTATCCCTGCTATTCTAGGCCATTTCATTTTCTGATTTTGCATGAATCTATTCATTTCTATGGGCTCTACAGAATTTATATGAACTCTACAGGTCTAAATCTACGGACTCTGTAGGTTTTGGATTTCTACGGACTTTACAGGTTTTGGATTTCTACAGACTCTATAGGTTAGTCTTTGGTGCATGAAGAATCAGTTCCAGAGAGAGTGTTGGGTTTTACAAGGCTTCTTTGGGCTCTTGTCTGAGGGAAAATCAAGAAAAGTTGGCATGGTTGAACCATTGAACCTAGTTCAATACCTTAGTTCAATGCCTAATTCAATCACTTGGTTTAATGGCTTGGTTTAATGGAGATGGTTCAATCACTCAGTTCAGTGGCATTAGTTCAGCGGCTTCCAATTTAATCAGATAGTTTAAAAGCTTAAGTTCAATGGCATTAGTGCACTTTGTTGAACTGGTTTAAAAAATTGGTTCAATCATTTGGTTCAACGAATTGGTTAAAAGGCTAAGTTCAACGGGCTTGGTGCGCAGTGGTTGAACCGATGAACCAATTTTGGTTCAATGGGTTGGTTCAATGGCTTGGTTCAAGGGTGTGCCCTATAGCTAGAGGGTAGGCCAAAGGTTCAAATGCCCTTGTAGAGGGTAGTTCAAAGTCTAAGATCCCTTGTAGAGGGAAAACACTTCAAAGGGGCCACAAAAGGGGAATTTTAAACTTTCAAAATTTTTGTTAAGCCAAAGGCCGAATTCTTTTTGACTTTTTGTCTGAAGGAATTCCTTCAGACAAAAATCCCAAAGGAATTTGGGGAGAGGGTGCAAGTGCAGGGGGAAGTCAAAGAGCCTAAAAGATAAAGACAAAGACCGAGACAATTCTTGTAGACTTTTGTCCACAAAAAAATCTTGAAATAAAAGACCCATGAGAAAAAAGTCACAAGAAGGATGTGACAGGCTTTTGCTGAGGACGGTGACATCCCAAAAGTTGTCAAATTTAAGCAGACAAACTAGCTTTTGGGTGATGGCCACGTGAACATCAAATTTAAAGCAGTAAAGTAGCCATTGTTTTAAACTATCTAAGTGTCAAATCATGGAAATAGCCCAAGGAATGTAGCGACCTACCAAGAGATCACCCTTGAGGGATGAAAGGGTAGGAAGAAGACAAAGAGTAGAAATGACAAAGCATTCAAGTGGTGAAGGGAAGGTGATTCATTGTCAGACAAGTGATGTAGCCTATTTTCTATAGTTGGCATTGATGAGGGGACAAACCACAGTCTATTTGCAAAAAAGAGGCACGACCATGCCCTTACATTAATGTTTGAATTCTAAAGTCAATTTTGGTGATGGTAAAACATGGTTCTAGTAGGCCTCTTCTTAAGGATGACATCAGTAACAGTGGTTTCCTCTTCCCAAGATTTAGAATGCACATGGGCCACTTGCAAAAATGAGCACCAAAAAAATCTTTCCCAAGAAGTGCCAAGTTCTCTTCCTCTTTCTATATATTATAAACTTCTCTTTTCAGAAGGGATCAAACTCTTAGCCTTAAGGCAAACTCTGCCCAAAAATCTCTCAGGCTTGTAAGGCAGAGCTGCAAAAATTTACCTTGAATCGAAACACATCATTTTTACTTCCATTCTGATTTTTTTCATCTTTAGTATGTGTCTATGCATTTGATTCTATGTTAAGTCATTTTCTTAATGCTTTTGAAAAATGATTTCAGCACACTTGGTGCATTTTTTAGTTTTCCTTTTATGAGTCTGTTAGAAGTGTCCCTAGAGGAGTATAGGTGAAGTGGATAGGCTGCTACAACGTGTCTTAGAATGCCTCTAGTAGTTATTTCCTCCCTATATCTCCATGAACCCCTGACCCACTTATGCAGAAGGTTTTCTCATGATAGATGAAGTTTATGGGAGCTGGTTCTCAGTGAAAAGTGTATGTTTAGGCCTAAGTGGGTCACATTTTTTTGGTGTATCACCCTTTTCCCTTTTTAAGTTAGGCTCTATTTTCAGCATCTCTCTTTCCCTTTTCATCCCCCCTTTTACATTTTATTTTTTAGCAGTAGGAGAAACTAGGGCCTAAAAGATACATCAAAGGGAGTTATTCCTTACCTAGAGACTCTCCCTCCAGCTTCGTCGGTCCCACAAGTGAGAGGGGAGTTTCCATTGTTGCGTGAAGAAGGTAGGAGCTCGGCCTCCTGCCAAGGGTGCAATCTTTTGCATCAACACCTATCAAAAATAATCAAATCACATCCCAAATACCATTTTACCAAACATATACAACCTCAACATCAATTTCAAATCAACTATTTCTAATCATCCATTTACAATAATAAACCAATATACTCCAAATTCCATAACATAATATACATGAGTCAAAATAAAACAAGTATGTATATATATATATATATATATATATATATATATATATATATATATATATATAATGAGTTTTCAATACATATACACTAGCATCAAGTATAATCATTCATGAACGAGGATTAGGCCTTCACTCTTAGTCTCACTCTCTTCACCAGTGCTAGTCCCATAATCTACCTTATCACTTGATAGCCTACACCTCCTCTAGCTGCTGCATGCCTCTTTTTATGACTCTCTCATTCTAGTAACTAACCATGATCAGCATGCAAGTCTACATATCATCTCTAAATATCTATATACTCATCCATGATCCTCATACTAATAGATCCAAAATTAGGTGGGGGCATCTTATGCCTATCCAACTTAGCTCTCAGCTCATCTCTCTCTTTCTTACAACCATAACATAGGTAGTTATCACTATAGAATCTCTATCAAATAGATGGGAATGGATACCAACTATGATCGTCTCTCCCTCTATCACTCCCTCCTCCACTGCATCATTAGTTATATGTTATGTGAGCTCTCAGAGTGTCAAATCGATTACTATCTTCCAGTAATCATCATCTCCACCTTCTACCCTAGCCTATGCTCCATCTTGAGCACCTCCCAGTTCACCTACACATAAAGTATGACACTAAGTTAGATATATACCTTGAAATCAAAATAAAAGCACAAATTTATAGATATTTCAGATGTAATCACTACTTACCTCCCATCATCTAGATTGGCTAGGATCCTCATACTTTTTAGCATTCCCTACATCAATAAGGTATAATAGAACCAACTAATGCCTATCCCACCACATGGTATATGGATCTATACATACAACATCATCCACATCTAGAATATCTATGATTTCATCCCTTGCATCCAAAGTTAATGGTGCGAGCTCATCCTTATTAGGCTTCACATAAACTCCTACACTTGCAAATTCTTGTGCACTCCTTACCCACACCCATGCTACTAGGGACACATCTTGTAGTCCCCAAAACTATCTAGTAGCACACTCATACTAAAATTTCTCATGTACTCCACCCCAATGGTCATTTATCCAATAGTTAACCCTCATGTATTGTAGTTTTACTCCATCCTCTATCCACACATGAAATCCTCTATAAAGCCTCCATATGATGTTTCCAACCACTAATCTATCTAAAAATTGCCTATAATGGTCCATCCCATGGGATCAAATAGCCACTATGCTCATCCACTACTCCTTAAATAGCTATGGAGGTACCTAATCTACCCTCAATAATCTAATTGACTTCATAGCTTCTATGTGCTCATAGGCCCAATAATGTAATAAGGTCACCATGCTCACCCCACTACTAAATGACTCATGTGTAAACCTATGGATGTTCCTATATAGGTGGGATATCATAGTCCTCCCCCATAAGAATACAATGCCATATACCTCCACACTATGCATAATCCTATAAATCCTATATGTAATAGATACTCCATTCTTATCCACAATAATAAAAGATGCCAACAAAAAAGACAACCACTTCTACAAGCATTGAACATTAGACTACACAATGGTTAATAGTAGCACATCACTATCACCACCTATTTTATGTATACTCAAGGTCACACCATTAAATTACAAAGATGCACAATCAATCACATTAGCACCCATATCATCTTGTACCATCACTTTTTACCCATTAATTGGTAAATGTAGTATATGATACACATCCTCCAAAGTCATAGTCATCTCCCCTATAGGAATATAGAAAGTACATGTATCCATGTTCCACATATTACATAAGGTGGTCACTAAATATTAGTCCCACTATGTTGTATCTAAGTCACACATGTGACCCAACCCCACCATATCCACAACTGCTCTCTCATTAGCAAATATTGGTAGTAGCCTCAATGTCTTCATTACTCAGCCCCTATAAAACTCTCTCATTTACACCTCACCCTACATAACCAAAAGTAACACATATATCAATCAATAATACCAGGTTGAAAGCCAAGCCAATATAATAGTAAAAATCAAATCAACATCATAAAAAGATTCAACCTCTTCGACAACAATGCTATATTAAAGACGCTAGTGCTGGATAGAGTACCCCAAAAGGACAGGAACATTGAATCCCTAAATATGAGCACTAGACTACAAGACATGATCATTGGAAATAGAAAAAACTTCTTAAGCCCTCAAAAACACCAAAATAAGCCTAAGATCTAACAAAAACTAAGTGTTTGAGCTATTTACCAGGGTTACATCATCACCATCCTAAACTTGGGCTACCATTTGCTTGAATTGGGTCATGGTAGGTGCTTATCTCCTTGGCATTTTTCTCACTTTAGAGCTCAAAATATCAACCTAGTCAATGCACAAATGAATCAAGAATCAATCCAATTTCCTATGTTAACTAAATTTTTTGTTTAAAATGAAATACCATTTTGCCCATAAGTCAAACCTTATAACTCTATTTTTAAAACCGTTTCCTTCCATGGAATTAGAATAATGATACCTTCAACATCACTCAAGATTTTATCTCTTTACCACATTATTTGTCTACTATATCATGAACATTTCTATATTTCTCTTATACCTAGACACACACCTTAGTCATCACCAATCAAAACATGTTCCACTCTCAACAACACAATCTAATCAATCAAGCAACATTTTAATCTATTCACAACATACCAACCTTATTTATATTACTACACCGTTAGTCATCACTTTTAACTCGATGCCCTCTATCATAGATTTTTTCCCTCTCCTCAAAAGGGGGCATCATTCATACTATTCCTATTTTTACACTTACCCAACATACCCATCCACTCTCATAAGTGGATACACCATGGTTCTTACACATCCAAAATTTAGATTATCATATTTAACTCAGATTGGTTGAAATATATAGTGATTCAGATTATGTGGGTCACTTAGCATTACTCAAGACATTTAGAAAGATATACCTTCAGTTTACAGATACACAAAATATTCAAATATAATGGTTTAGATTATACGGATTCATAGTGATTTTGATATAGATACATAGACCATTTAGATACAATGGTTCATATTATATGGATTCATAGTGATTTATATATATATATATATATATATATATATATATATATATATATATATATATACACACACACACACACACACACACACACACACACACACACACACACACACACACACACACACACACACATACATACACTCAGATACTAGATTTGGGGTCATGTACATGATACACATCTCATACATATAGCTCCATATAACATGACATAGTTACAGAATCAAATAATAGACTATAGGCATAGTGTAGAGCATAATGTTTTGGTCTTAAGTTTTTCACATGAGGCATGACAAGATATGTCATATCATATGTGGTTATATCGATTACTAGATTTTGCAAATGCATCACTCACATACTAGATTTAGGGGTATGGTATAGATGTTCATGTTCTTCATCACCCATGATTATTTATATGGAATGGTAAGACATGATATTCTCTTATTTCACATTGAATAAATTTTTAGGTTACACCTAGATATACCTAGGTTGTCACCAGGTTAGACTGTATGGTCATCTATAGTGGTTGGTCTATTATATTACTCAGATCTGGACTACATGAGTTTATGTGTGACAAAAGACAGACATTGGTTTTGGGCCTCTAAACACTTATTAGTTCTAGTTTAGATATTTAGAGTGGGGGAATGATATATTTTTCTCTTCACAATATACATATTTTATACATACATCCAGATTACATAAGTTTATGTAGGATAGAGGATAGACATTAGTTTTGGGCCTCTAAGCATTCCTCATCTTAAATCATATTTAGCATAATGGGTAATCATTTCTCTCATTCTCCATAATACATTGATTCTATATTTAGATTAAATAAAAGGGGCATTCATTCCATGGATTCCTTCTCTCTCCAAGTACTAGTTGACTCTCCATCCAATTTCCTAGCCAGGAAGTGAGTTGGTCCCTCATAACACGTTCACCTCCAAATGCATTTTCTTCTTATTTCTTTTAATCTAGTATTTCATTTCATTTCATCACTAGAATAAATGAGGGGAAAATTCATACACCCTAAATTGGTCAAGAGAACACACATATCATGTCTTTTTATAGTCCTCTTCACAAGAGACTATGACTAGATAATATGAGCCTTGTTCGCACTAGCCATGTCTTTGTTTTGCTTGTCTTGGTCTTGTTTCTCACTTTTGTCACCTTTATGTTATCTAAGTCAACTGATCTATACCCCCAAAGATCCATAGACTTGGATTGTGTTAGTCCAAGCCTATTTTTTAAAGTCTTGGACAACAAAATTTCATTAGACTACAATGTCCAATGCTCCTATCCTCCCTGAAGTTGTTGTCCAATAGTCATTTTTCCTTACTTAATAGGTATTGAACCATTCTTAGCCCCTCCATTAAGTGTTATTTATATTTTTTATGTTTTCTGATGTGAATAAATCTCCCAAATTAAAAATAAAGAGTATCCTATATAAAGGACATCACAAGGCATTTTATACCTAGCACTTATGACTTTGACACACTAAATAATTAAATTCAATCAATAGTATAGCTCAAAATTCTGCATCACACATAGATTTGCATGATTGATCAAGGAAGGGCCTAGGTGAAATTTCATTCTTTCATCTACTATGCATATTGATTATGCACATTCCCTAAGAGATAACTATATTTGATTTGAGACCTTATCTTGAGGGTTAATATAGGTAGTGATTATACTTCCCCAAACCCAATTTTTTCCCTATTGGATTTTGATATGTTTTTTATTTCATGTGTATGTATAGCTAGGTTTTGAGAAGAAAATAGGTCATAGGTGATCATAAAGAATTAGGAACACCTATAAGACCGTAAAATTAGAGCACACCAGAATTTGGAATCAAAAATCAAAATAGACATAACATTAGAATGGGATAATAGTGATGGGAACTCTTGTTTAGAAAATAGTGATAGGTGCTCTTGTCTAGACAATAGTGATGGGTGCTCCTGTCGAAACTTGGTGCTCTTATCTAGAGCAAATTTGAGTTGTAGATCTAGAAATGAATCCTTATTCTTGACTATTTTTGGACTATTCTAGAACCTGTAGATGATTGTTTTGCCCAGATAAGTCATTTATTTTCCCCATGTAATTAATTTGGATAAATTTGTATAAATATATATTATAATACACTTGAATTCATTTTACCCCTTAATCCATCCCCTTTGTTGTTTATAAACTAACCCTAGTTTCCTAGACATAATAAAACACTTGCACATACATAACTTACATTCGAGCATATATTTGTTCCATTTCACATTTGTATATCAAGGAATATTAATTTCCTATCATTATCTCATCCAAATAAGGTTGCATATTACTATTGATCTTTACATGATGGAATTTTTCTATAGACACATACATGTGTATATAATGATTTTTACAAAAAAATATAATAATTTTATATATATTACATGATAACATGTGGTGTACATAACTATATATTTTCAGATGAGAAATTTCAATAACAATTTAAAATCCCTCACCTGAAAATGGGGCATATATCTAGATATTTTACATTAATTTTTTTCAAGATAAAATACATATAAAAATATGGAGAAAATTTGAAGCTAAGAAAAATCAATGACCACCAAATATTTTCTTCCCTAATAAAGAAGTGAAGTTGAGTTATCATAAATTACTCTAAAATTTATTAAGTCTTGAAAAGTATTGGATAAATTTTGTTTTAATTTCAAGTTAACCAAGAGTGGTATCATGGTTTACATACCATTATATATGTATTTGTTTGTATGCTCATATTTGTATACTAGGACATTGAATACTTGAATTAATTTTTTTGTGCAATCTAATCACCCAAAGTTATCAATTCATATGGGTGGAGTCTATCCCAAGAATAAATAAGTTTCATATTTCATTCCATAATTAAATGAGGCTATTTGATTCAATTATTATTTTAATATGATACACACAGATAAACTGGGGCATTATGTAGATACATAATTTTTGTACAACACCCTTTTTCATTGCATCTTTGTCATTCATTTCCACACTTTGTCCACTTTTATACATTTATCTATTTTTAAACACTTTTATACCATCATTAGAATCTTTATAACCTTGATCCAATTAGATATCCTTAGTATCATGTTATATGTTTTTATTGTTATCTTAAGCATCCATTATTTGGGTAGTCATATCTCCATACTAAGACTTTTTCCTCCTATGTTAAAATATATGGTTTTGCAATTATTTATTGGATGGAATCAACAACTTGATGATTATATTGTAATTATTTTGTGAGTCCATTAGACCCTATCCTAATTCCTTGTGCTTTTAAATTTTATTCTCAATATTTTCCATGGTTTTCCTATGTTCAATGTGTCTAAGATATCCATATATATACAAATCAACCCTTGGCCATTTACCAAGTGAAGCATCAATTTAGATCACTCCTTAAGTTTAAGACACATATTGATTCTATTCATTTTATAAACTTGTCAATTATCCTTCTTATTGAGATTAAATTACACATACATCAAATACATGTCTTATACCATCATCTACTTGTGCCAAAATAAGGTTATCATAGGATCATATAGTTTAATTTGAATATTTAGGAGAGGAAGTGAATCTCTTCCTTTCAATTTGGTTAGGATTTTAGTCACATGCATAAGTGATATACATTGACTTTGATTTAAAGCATGTGGGATATGTAGCTATAAATTTTCAAAAGTTTGCTTGAGTTAGCAAATTTTCACATACTTTTTTTTTCTAAATTTGAAGGAGAAGAATTTAAATACTTTTTACCAATTAATTCCACATAGTGAAACTAAAATCCTATTCATAATGATAGTGTGCACTTGCCTATAAAATTATATAATCCTTAAATATGTAGGTTACAAAATTGATGCCCATGCCCATAATTATTATAATCATAGGTACACAATTGATGACATATCAAATATGTCTTGTACATAATCGATGAATTTTCAATTCTTTCCTAGAGACAATTTAGATCTAAATTTATAGGGTGTTAGCACAATCAATTCCATATCCTAATTTCAATCTTAGCTTTCTATAATTCAACCTAGGCATGTATTTTTTCATCTCTTTATATTTTCATCATTCTCATTACTTGTTTAATCTTCTAGTTGTATGTCTAATTTCTATTTTGGGCATGGTTCATATTTGATAAGTTTTTAATTTTACATTATCTTAGACTTAGATTGTGCCCTCGTTTGATAATTTTTACATTAGTTTTAGTTACCCTAGTGTCACTTTTTGGTTAAATAAATAATTTTTAATGAGTTTTTGGGCTTGAAAATAAATAAATCATTTTCCTAGAGATTTTCATAAAATTTAAAAAAAGTGAATGAGATTTTTGGAGCCCTAAAATAAGATAACTTGCAAATGAATTTAAAATTTAGAAACTCAAAATTTTATATAACCATCTAATACTTCAAAAAGTGTCATTACACTTATTTCTCTCTAAAAAATTATCTTTATTCATCCTAAATTTTTTGGGTTTTTTCATCTCACCTTTTTGACCTATTTTCTATTATCAATTTTTGATGAATTCCCCTAAATTCATGGAAAATAAGATATTATTCTAAAACCCTCTCTTATCATTTATTTATTATCTAATATTTATTATTATTATTAGGTTTGATTTTTTATATTTTTAATAATAAATATGGTTAAACCTAGCGATATATTGTATGGGTATATGTATTGCACCACTTTTACCATACTATAGTTCTCAACAAAAATGATTTCACACATCATTTATTCTATTTGATAATGGAAGCAACATGCCATCAAACATAAAATAAACTCTTTAAGATTTATTCCATTCATTTAAAATAATCTCAACTATTTTTCAAATTGAGTCATTAATAACACAACTTTCATTTGTCAATTTTTTTAATTTATCCTTCTAAAGGATTTCCACATACCCTTATCAAATTTAAAATAAATAAATTTTATCTTACCTTTGACATAATATAACTTGATTTTGATGTGATTTTTATTATTATCGCTAGTTTTACAACAAGTTCAAATAAATGAATTATCCAATATCCTATCCATAATAACCACACCCTCATTAATAGCAACATAATAAAAATCCATTATAAGAAATAATAATAAACATACAAAACACATAAAAAATCTCACTTATATTTTCAACTCTAATTAATAAAAATTAACCAACTTGAAATAAGTTTTTAAATTAATTATTAGTGATACAAAACCAAAGTTTATTCTCAAAAAAATAAAACACTTTTCGATGGGAGAAACTCAAAAATATAATGGAAGATAAAGTAAATGAATATTTTTATGTGGATCTAGTTATGCATAATCTAAAAGTATTAAAGAATAAACACATGAAACTCTACTCCATATTGTATAAGAACATCACAATAAACCATTATCACAAAAGTGAGCGGGTACTCATGAATAAATGGTGATATAAATAGATTAATTTATTGATTTTATAAGGAAGAAAAGACACAAATCTCATATTTATATATCTATGATATGTGTGGCATTTTGATCAAGTGATAATCATAAATTAAAGGTGGCTATTGTTGTATATATGGGATCAATCATTTTTAAATAAAATATGTTCATACACTTAATATAAGGTGAACATGTACCTTATTAGGGTTTTCCCCAAGTTAGTCATCACTTGGAAAATATTTAGTCATGGATTAATTGAAATCCTCACTACCATAAAAATTTTCCTTTGCCAATTTTGAGATCCCTAGTTAATATTGATTAATGTGAAAAGCATTCAATTCAATTCATTAATAAAGTCAAGGGTATCCAAGGATAAGCAAAGAGCATATTTATTATATTTATTATTTAATAATAAGGACTATCTCTAATATTATTAATTTAGTTTAGGCTCAAAATTTTTAAAAGGATTGGTGCCTTGTAGCTCAAAGTCACATGTCTTCTTGTCACATCATGTGAGTGGAATAAATTGATATACTTGAATAAATAAAAAAATCAGAAAAACGGTTTATGGGGAGAATAATATCATTTTAATGTTTCTTTCCATAATTTTTAATTAAAAAATGTTAGTTGGAGTGTTAAAATATTTAATCTTGCCCCCACCTACCACTATTAGTGTTTGTCTTGGCTCTGAAAATCTCTTGTAGTAGTTTGAATTCAAAAACATTATTTAATACATGTAGTTTCAATTTTGAATTAGTTTGTAACTATTTAGTTGAGTGTTAATTCAATTAGGTAGGTGAAGATAAAAATATTATAGATACAAAAGATAATGTAGGAAGAGATCAAAATATACACAACATTAATAGTTTGTGTTGGAATAAGAGAACCAAATAGAGGAGAAGGATAATGTGAAACAATAACCTATGTGTTTGAAGGACAAATGTTAGTATCAAAACATAGAGAAAGAATATAAAATGAACAAAAAATTGATCATCATAAAAACAATAGTAAAACAAAGATAATAGAATATAATTCAAAATATAAATAAGCATACAACATCATAGAAGAACTTTTTGAATTCTTTATAGTGAGTGAAAACAATAGTAGCTATAACATGATATTTAAATTATGTAATTAGAGTTTATAATTAGTTTTGTAATAATTATTGTGTTAATATTAGTATATTATATTTGTGTTAGTTTTGGATCTTTCTCTACCTCCCTATTTTGTTTGAAAAACCTGTTATTTTGTGCATTTTATATTTTAATCTCTAGCTCTAAATACTATAATTAAATAACCACTTCATTTTTTAGGTTTTATATTATATCCTCTTGGTATAATTTCTACCCACCTTTACTCTTTTTTCAATAATTAGTATGAGAACATTAGGTCTTTAGGGTCTATTATAAATGACATCCAAAAATACAAATTCATGGAAACAACCTCCTACATTTTGATGGTAATAACTATGAAATTTGGTGTATTAAGATGAAGACATTATTTTGATCTCAAGAGCTATGGGAGATGGTCTAAGATGGTTATACAAAGGTTGTATACCAATTATCATTAAATTAGCTAACCCAAGAACAAAATAATTTTTTAAATGAGAATATAAATAATAATGTTGAGGCTATGAGCTATATTAAAATGGCATTGAATGATTTTGTCTTCCTAAGGATAAAAAAAATTCTTCATTCCAATCAAGCTTGGTAAATTCAACAAAATTAATATAAAGGTAGTTATAAGGTGAATCTATTCAAGATAAAATTATTTAAAAGGGGATTTGAGACCTTGTAGATGAGATAAAATGAGTTAATCAATGACTTATTTACATGGATAATGAGCATAATAAATCAAATCAAGACAAATGGAGATGTTATTCAAGGACATAGAATAATTGATAAGGTGTTGAGGAGCTTTTCAATTAGTTCTAATATCATAGTGGTTGTAATAGAAGTATATACAGACTTGAGAAAAAATATGGTTGATGAATTGATGGGTTCCTTACAAACCAACAAACATCAGTTAATAGTTTAGACACATCTTCCCATGATCAATCCTTCAAGAAAATTTTTAATATGAGAGGTAGGGGAGAAGAACAAACAACAAAGGTATAGGAACAAATTTTAATATCCAAGAAGGTGTAAGACATAATAATCAAGTATCACATGGAAGAGGAAGAGGAATAAGAAGAGGAAGGAATAATAACACTTAAAGAAGAGGTTATACTCAAAGGTATGATAATTCAAATGTCCAATGATATTATTACAAGAAGTATGGACACTATGCTAGTGAATTTAGAAATAAAGAGTATTATTTGAATATGAAAAACTCAAATTTATCAAATACAAAAGAGGTTTAACTTTATAGGAGTGATAAAGGGGGAAACCTATTTATAACATGCATTATATCTTAGAAAACTATTAAAAAAATTTAGTATCTAGATGGTGGATACAACAACCACATGAGTGGAAACAAAGATATGCTCAATAAAATATATGAATTGATCAAATCAAAAGTGAAGATGGGAAATAATGAGAAGGTCCCCATCATGGGAAAAGGTAGCATATATATATATATATATATATATATATATATATATATATACACACACACACACACACACACACACACACACACACACACACACACACACACACACACACACACACACACACACACATATATATATATATATATACATCAGTCAAGTTGACAATAGACAAATTCAAGATGTTTATTATGTGTTATGGTTGAATCACAACCTAATCAACATTAGTCATATTTTATAAAAAATATATAGGGTGGGATTTTGAGATGTAGAATGCATCATTTATGATATAATTGGATACAATAGTCATATTTTAGCAGTCAAGATGATACTCGTATAATAGTTCCCTTGAATATTCAAAGGGAGTTAGTAGCAATGTTTAAAATAGTGGTAGTGAATGAGTCTACCCTTTGGTATCTAAAGTATGGTCATTTGAGTTTTTGTGGGATGAACCTTCTTCACAAGAAGAAAATGGTGTGAGGTATTCTACTTGTAGATAAAATAAACAAAGTGTGTTAAGGCTAAACAATGGGGAAACAACATAGGAGTACCTTTCCCATGTGTAAGTCTTAGAGAACAATACCTCCACTTGAGTTAATACATCAAGAATTATATGGTCCTATGAAGACTCCATCATTATCAAAGAATGTGTATTTCATATCATTCATAATGAATTTATTATAAATACATGGATATATTTTTGAATAACAAATCAAAGACATTTGAAACCATAAAGCAATTTAAGGCCATGGTTGAGAAGTAGAGTGGCCATTACATAAATATTTGAAGAACTAATAGAAGGGGAGAATACATATCAAATCACTTTGTGATTTTTTTTATGGATAATGGCATCAAGAATAAATTTAAAATGAGTTATAAACTACAAAAAAATGATGTAGATGAGAAGAAAAACTGAACCATCCAAGAGATGGCAAGAAGTATGCTAAAGGTGAAAGGATTATCTAATGAGTTTTGGGTTGAGGATATAAAAACAATAGTATATTTAATAAATATATGTCCTAAAAAGAGTGTTAGGGATATTATCTCTTAATAAGTATGGAGTAGTCAAAAACCAAGTGTTAACCACATTAGAGGGTTTGGATGTGTGGCATATGTATATGTGACCAAGTAAAGAAGATCAAAATGGCATGAAATATGAGAAAAATGCATTTTCATTGGATATAGTGAGTAATAAAAAGCTTAATAGATATACAATTCAGTCACCAAGGATCTTATGATCATTTGGGATGTTAATTTTTTATAAGATGTAACCTGGGAATATAGGCAAGAACAATAACATGAATAAGCAAGGGTTATTTCACCCACATTTGAAACAAAACTAGTAAGTGGTACAAATAATTATACATCAAGTTCAAGCCCTATTTCACAAAAATATAAATCATGTAATGGTAGTAGCCAATAAGGAGTTCAATGAGTAGCTCATGAGGCAATATCATAATCCTCCAACTTAATTAAACACTTAGAAATAATGAGTTTGCATGACATATATAAATAGGTAAGGTATGAATAAAATGAGGATAAAACAATGAATTTTTATACATTTTTATTAGTTGATCTTATTTATTATGAGTAATAAATTAAGTATACAATTGGTGTGAATCAATGGATGAAGAAAGGCAAGCAATATATAAAAATGAAACATGGGATCTAGTAGACCTTTCAATAGGAAAATAGGTAATTTGAGTAAAGTGGGTTTACAAATACAAAACTACAATATAAGGCAACAATAAGAGACATAAAGAAAGGATATTTGTAAAATGTTACAAGAAACAATGTGGTCATGATTACAATGATATTTTTGATCCCATAACAAGTCTAGAAATGGTGAGAATAATTATAGCTATAGCTGCTCAACACAAATGGAAGGTGCATCAAATGGATGTCAAATCAAACTTCTTGAATGAAGTGTTAAAATAAGTTGTTTATATAGGAAAACCACCTAGTTATGATATTTTAGGGCATTATAACAAAGTATACATGCTAAATAAAACATTATATGGGTTTAAGCAAGTACCAAGGTTATGGTATAACTGAATAGATTCTTACTTATTGAGAAATAGATTTAGATAAAGTGGTAATGAGCCCACTCTCTACATCAAAGTGATAAAATAAGGTATTTTATTGGATTTTATATGTTTATTATCTAATCTTCATTGGAAATGAAAATCAGTCCTCATAAAAGTTTAAATCAACCATGAAAAAGGAGTTTGTGATGACTGATTTATGTTTATTGAAATATTTTCTTGGCATAGAAGTTAAGAAAATGGATAGTGGAAGATTTATTTCCTAGGACAAGTATGTAAAATATATTTTATAAACATTTATGATGTTGGAAAATAAACTGATATCTATACTAGTTGAAACAAGTTTGAAGTAACACTAGGAAGATTGTATAAATAATGTGTATCCCACAAGATACGAGAGTTTAGTGAAAACACTAATATATTTTAATGCAACTAGATCATATATCATGTACTCATTCAAACTCATGTCTAGATTCATCAATACATTGAAAGAAACACATTTATAAGTAGTTAATATTAGAGGTATAATCATTGGGGGGATGAATTAATGAGCCTAGATATTTAAATTTCAATTCCAATCCATTCAAACTATTAAAAAATTAGCATATATCAACTTGATCAAGTAAAATTAACAAGAGAAATCATTCATTAAATGCATACACAAGATCAAATACATAACACATATTTCCTATGGGAAACCCTCATGGGAAATACAACCCACTCTCAAGCTTGCAACACATGGACTACTTGTCTTATAAGAGATTACAAATAAGATACTGATCAAGTCCTTCTGACTAAGATTTAGTGAAACATTAATTTTACAAGGAATATTATCCCCTAAGATTATCAAATCCTTCTGACCACCTTTTAGTCAATTCATTCTAACCATCAACCTTGGTCAATTCCTTTTGATCTAAGGCCTTTAGTGAAACACCTATTTCAAAAGGAGCACCTTCCCCTAGGGAAGATCAAGTCCTTCTGACCTCCTATGAAATAAACACCTCCACTTTTGAATTGATGTCTTCAACACCTAATGATGGACCTATGATAACACAACCTCCTTCAATTCTTCACACACTCATAATGCATCCAAAAACCATATTTTGGATCACTTCACACTTCTCATTCTCATCAACGTACAATATTTCTATCACAATACTAGTAACATGACCAAATGATCATACACATAGTCCTCACTCTAATCTATGTCTTTGCTCCATCATATACACTCTTAAACACATGATATTATCACACATTTATCTTCTTAAATTTTATCCAATAGGTCTCTATTACACTCTTAAAACATACTCCACTAGTCTACACAAGCCTCTACTTCAAGTATCTAATCACAAGTCTCTCATATGTATCTTATCAAAGTCTACAAATCACCATATTTGATTTTACATTTTATAGAGACTTCATGAATTATCAAGTACAAAATATTTCTTTTTTATCCAAAATTAATGCCTTCACCCTTAAGTCATCTAAAATGGGTCACACTTAAGCAAAACTCTCTTTAAAATAAGTCTAACTCACTTTTTAGGTCCTATGGAAACCCATTCACATTTTTGATAATTCTTCGATAAAAATAAAAAAACAAGAACACTTTAACATTACATTTAACCATGACACATGATCCATATTTCCTTATTAAATTCCCATATACATCACATCATGCTTTTGTTTAACACTCAATTAGCTTAAACACATTTCTGTACACATAATCATTATGAATAAAAACATAGTCAAATTTTAACCCTTTGATCATACTATATATGATTGTTAAAAACTTAATAATTCACACATATGGTCTTAATGAAGTCTAAAACATACTACAATAGCTATCTCACCTTTAAACATTGAGATACCAACAAGCACAACTTAATTACCCTTCTCAGGTTACTTATAGAGCAAACATGAAAACATAGTAAAATTTTAACCTTTATAACTTTGAGTTTACACACTTTCAGACATTAAAATATATATTTATAGATTCATCTTGGAGTCTTATAAAAAATCTATTTGTAGACCATGAAAAAATTATGCATATATAAAAATATATGACCCAAAAACTAGATACTAGTATTTCCTTTGTTAAATTCAAATATTTGAATTCAAATAGTTACAATTAAACTTCAGTCACTTAAAATGTATCTCATGCCCTCACATATTAGATTAAATATTCACCATTTATATTTTTTAAACTTTAACTAATAGTGCATCACTAACTAAATGTTAAACTTTGAATAGTTGACCTCATCTCATGCAATCTTGTAATCTTGACCACATACACACCGTTAGTCTCTATTATATGAACACACATAAACTATTGGATCTCCATTTGGTCTTGATCTTTACCTTATGAAAAAATGACTAAATATGGGAACCATTTCAATCTACCTATAAGGACAACTTCTCATATTTTTATCTTTCACTTCGCTCAATCTCATGTTCTCAAATTTGAACCATAGAAGCTAAGCATAATACAGACCAAACCCATATGACAATTTCCTCCTTAAACCTTCACATGTGAAAGATATTCCATCATCAAACTACTTAATAAAATATTTCTTTGAGTTAGATAAATAAAATATTTTATCTTATATTCATTTCACACCATCGATCTTTAATGCGATTAAATGTTGACCATTAGATCTACCTTGCAAATTTAGCTAAGTATTGGAACTTAGTGAAATTTTGTCTAAGGGACCAACTTTGCACCATAATAATTTTTTCTATAATAAGTTTCATGGCATAAAAATTAAACCATTTTATCTCTTCACATATCGAAATCTATCCATATATCACTCTGCTTATGTAACCTTCACATGTGTGAAATATGATGTCATCAATATATCTAGTCAAAATTTTGTTCCACAAACCCAATTATGTCTATATAAACAAAATGAAGAATTGGATGGATTTCACTCATGAAAATAAGAAATCAAAGCATATAAATCCTATTATGGGAACTATTTCACATCTTCAAATAACCATACTCATCCCTAAACATCCTTAATCAATCAAAATATGAATAACAACCATGCCTTCTTCAAGCATACTAGGACAAACACTTTGCACACTTTGTCATTGACACAATAGTATCAAGATACTTCATCTACTCACCTAAACACCTCCATGACATCACAATGACATAATTTAAAACTCTCAAAAAATATCCCCCTTTGTTATTGATGTCAAAACCCATCATCAAATAATACATAACTCACCTCCCTTCTCTCTCTTCAAGCACTCTCATAAAAGGTATCTTCTCCCCCTTTGACACATTGAAAAAGTGGGCACCAACTGATCCTAAGGACATGAAAATACCATGAATAGGAGAGGACCACATTATAAATATGATACAAACTCACCCTTACCTTGATCCTACCTCTTTTTTACCTTGACAACTTCCTCTTTCTACATGCCAATACTCTCTTCAATCAAGCACTACAACCAATGAATAAAGAACACATAGTTATGACTAAAGTCATCATACCAAAATTATTGAAATATCATCTATAGAAGATATCACCACATATTAAATATGACCAAATCATATCACATATGCTTCCCCTCACATCATGCAAAGCTCTTCAATCCATTCAAGCTATCTCAGTTAGCTCCCCCTAACTCTGCGTATACCAACTTGTACTTCTCAACCATGAACTAAAATCTAATGTAAATATTCAAAAAACATCTGAGAGGGACTCCTCTTAAGATATATGATCCATTTCACCTATTGAGCATCTTTAGATCTTCACACACCATGAAAAACCACCATACAAGCTTACTAGCCTTCTCTCTCAAGCCACCTCTAGAGCAATGCTCATGAACTTGTTGCTCCCTCTTAACCAAAAGACATATTGATTCATAGTGAAAGAAATGACACCCAAACTTTGTCTTAGATACTAAAATGTATATTTTGACAATGGATTGGTCATAATATCTACAAATTATTATTTTATATGCACATACTCCAACTTAACACTTTGCTTACTCACTTGTTCTCTCAAGAAATGATATCTAATAGGAATTTGATTAGTTTTTGAGTGCATAATAGGATTATTTTAGATACTAATTGCACTAGTGTTATCATAATAGATAGGACAAGTTATATTTTTTCTTACCTTATAATCATCTAAATTTTATTTCATCTACATGACTTGCATGCAATAAGAATCAACTACTATATACTCATTTTTTATAGTTTATAGAGACACTAAGGCTTACTTCTTGATTAGGTAAGACACCAAACATTCCCCCATGAATAAAACCCCACCACTAGTACTCCTTGTATCATCCACACATTCTACCTAATCTACATCAATATTTGATTTCAAAGTGAATTCTTTACTCCTGGGATACCATTAACCATACTCTATGGTTATTTTGAGATACCTCAATATCATTTTGACTGATTGAAAGTAATATTATATTGGATAAAATTGAAACCTTCCTATAAGATCAAATGATTGCATGATATTATGCCTAGAACCGATAGAGTACAAAAGACTTCTAATCATGGATCTATACAAAGTTTGATCAACTTTTGATGGGTCATATAGTTTACTTAACTTTCATCCTATGATCATTGGATTACCCATTGGTTTATAATCCATCATGTCAAAATTCCTTAGCATATCCTTGCTATATTTAGCTTGTGAAATGAATATCCTTGCATCAAGTTGATTAATCGACAATCCTAAGAAGAATGAATGTTCTCCCAACATTGGCATTTCAAACTCAGTCGTTACAGTATCTACAAACTCTCTACTCATATTATCATTGTCAGATCCAAAAACTATGTCATAAACATATAAAACCACTATCAATTGATGATTGTCTTTTGTCTTAATGTATAAACTATTATCAACTACCTACTTTTTAAAACCTTGACTCAACAGATACTTATCTAACCTATCATACGAAGCTCTAAGATCTTGTTTAAGACCATAAAGAGACTTCTTTAGTTTACATATAGAATCTTGATTATTTTACATGAAGTATCCTTTAGGTAACTCAATTTAGTCTTCTTATTCTAAGTTGCCTTTAAATAAAATAGATTACACATCCATTTGGTATACCTTAAAACCTTTGAAACATGCATATGCTAAGAAGAGTCTAATTTCTTCCATTCTTTCCATAGGAGCAAAGGTTTCATCAAAATCTATTCCTTCAAAATAAACATATCCTTTCCACACCAATCTAGATTTGTTCCTTGTGACTTCTCCTTTTTCATTTATCTTATTTTTGAAAACCCACTTAGTACCTATCATATTTTTATCTTTTGGCCTAGAAACTAAATCCCATGTTTCATTTTTTATAATGTGATCAAGGTATTCATCCATTACATAAATCCAACTTTCATATTTTATATCTTCCATGAATGTTTTGGGTTCAATCATGGACAACAGAGCTAAGTCTTGTTGATTCTAATTGATCAACATTTTCTTTCTAGTCTATAAACCTACACTAACATTTCCAATAACTTTAGAGATTGGATAATCTTTCTAAATTCTTTTAGATAGAGCTTTATAGTCTTTTATTTATTCTTCATCTTCATCTTCATTATTTGTTTGAAAAAATAAATCATCATGGTTTTCAATAGAATTATTAATTGAGTCACTTACCTACAATTTTAACTTCTTGACTCCACTTATCTCATCTAGCCTTACATTTGACCTTTCAAGAATCTTGTGAAGTCTATTTTTGAAACACCTATAGGTAGTACTAATAGAAGAGTAACCTAAGAAGATGCCCTCATCAAACCTTGAATCAAATTTTCCAAGATTCTTTTCATCTCTTTTGATGAAGCACATACTCCCAAACACTCTAAAATGTTTAACATTATCTAATCTATTCTTCCATAACTCATAAGGAGTCTTATCACCATTTACTATGATTTGACACCTAATTAGGATGTAAAATGAAGTGTTGGCTACCTCTTCCCAATAACCATCTGATAGTTTGGAATCTTGAAGCATGGTTCTAATAATCTCTTGAATAGTCATGTTCTTCCTTTCAACAACACCATTCTATTATGGTGTTTTAGTAGTAGAATATTTTCTCCTTATCCCTTGTTTTTCAAAAAAATCATCAAATTTATGAGACCAAAAGTCACCTCCTCTGTCTGATATTACACACTTGATCTTTGACCCTTTATCATTTTCTACAAGTGCTTTGAATGCCATAAATTTTGGAAAATCTTCTAATTTTTATTTAACAAAAAATATCCAAGTCATCCTAGTAAAATCATCAATGAGAATCATGAAGTAGATATTACCTTGAATACTTTGGGTTTTCATAGGTCCACACAGATTAGTGTGGATCAACTCTAATGGATTTGTAGTGGAGAACTACTTGGATTTTTATCTTCTTTTGGTTTGATTCCCATGAAGAGATGCCTTTCAAAGAGAATGAGGAATATTAGAAATATTGGGCACATACCTTACCAACCCCTTTGATCTAATATTTACCATATTATCAAAATTTATGTCTAAGCCTTCTATGCCAAATCTAGATTTCTTCTAATTGACTCATGAAGCACTCCTCTTTCTTGGATTCATGGAATAAATACATGTTGCTATCTATTTTTTAAACATTTACAACTAATTCTATAGAATTTATTACTTCACATACATCATCATGAAAAGTTACAACATTTACTTGCTTAGAAATTTAGCTCACACTTAAAAGATTATGTTTTAAATCTTATACATATAAGACATTCTTAGTTCTAGTATGACCATTATCCAAACTCATAGTACTTTTGCCAATTATGTTATCAGATTTGTTGTCACCAAATCTCATTGAACTAGGGTTGGTCTTCCTAAGAGAGATAAACTTGATCTTGTCTCCTATCATATGATTTGGGCATCTATTATCTATGAACCATCTCTTGTTCCCATCTTTTTCAGCATGCAAGACTATTTGAAAAACATTGACTCTTCTTTTAGTGAACTGCTTAAATTCTTATTCTTTTCTTCTTCAATCTTAGACTTATTCCTATTGAACCATTTGATGGTATCAATGACTTGTATATCCTTTTTACAAAAAACTCTTTTGCATTTTTTGGCTATAAAACCTCATTGGTTATAATTGTAGCATATAAGATTCCTTTTTATCTTTGAAGAGAAAGCATAATCCCTGTATATATGACCAAATTAATTGTAGAAGGAATACCCATTGAATACATCATTAAAATTTGACCTTCCTTTCTCTTGATCATTAACCATCCATGAATTTTAATTCTTGACCCTTTTGGCGGACCTGAAATCCCTTTTGTCCTTGGATAAGATCACATCTAAGTAAGTCATGAATTTATTTACCAATTATTCCTACCTTTGGTTGAGACCTTTAAATATCATGACCTAAAAATTATTGAATATTACTTCTAGATATTTCACTTGCATCTTCACATTATCCATGCTTGAATTGACGTTTGATAAAGCACATACTAAATTGTCTTGAGGACAAGCCACAAACTATTTGTCAACCATTGTAACTTTGATCGCCTTCAAGTGGTTAAATTTATAAGGACTTACTCTAATACCAATTGTTAGAGGTATAATCACTGAGAGGTGGGGTGAATAAGTGAGCCTAGATATTTCAATTTTAATTCCAATCCTTTCAAACTATTAAACAATCAACATATATCAAATTGATCAAGTAACATTAACAAGAGATCTCATTCATTTAATGAATACATAATATCAAACACAACACATAGTTCCTATGGGAAAACCTCATGGGTAATAAAACCCACTCTCATTCCTGCTACACATGGACTACTTGTCCTATAAGATATTACAAACAAGAGACTAATCAAGTCCTTCTGACCAAGATTTAGTGAAACATCAATTTCGTAAGGAAAACCTTACCCTAAGATGATCAAGTCATTGTAAACACCTTTTGGTCAAGTCCTTTTGACCAACAACCTTGGTCAAGTCCTTATGACCTAAGGCCTTTAGTGAAACACTTATTTCACAAGGATGACCTAACCCTAATGAAGACCAATTTCTTCTGACCTCTTATGAAATAAACACCTCCAACTTTGAAATGATGTCTTCAAAACTTGATGATGGACCTCTAATAACATATCCTCCTTCACTTCCTCACATAGTCATAATGCATCCAAAAACCATCTTCTAGATCATTTTTCACTTCTCATTCTCATCAACCTTCACTAGTTTTATCACAATACTAGCAACATGACCAAATGATCATACACATAGTCCTCACTTTAACATATGTCTTTACTCTATCTTTTTTACTCATCAACACATGATCTGATCACACATGTATCTTATTCACTCTACTCTAATAGGTTTCTATTACACCCTTAACACATACTCAACCAGTCTAGATAAGCCTCCACTTCGAGCACCTACTCACAAGTCTTTCATACATATCTTGTCAAAGTCTATAAATAACCATTTTTGATTTTAGATTTTATAAAGCCTTTATGAATTATCAAGTCCAAAATATTTATTTATCATCTAAAATACATGACTTCACCCTTAATGCATCTAACTTGGGTCATACTTAAGCATAACTCTCTTTCAAATATTCCTAAGTCACATTTTAGGTCTTATGGAGACACATTCAACTCTTTGATAATTATCTGAGAAAACTAAGAAAAAAACACGTTCCAAGTACATGGACCCATGACACATGAATTATAGGTATTTATTAAGTGTCCATATCCATCACAAAACCCTTTTATTTAACACTTAATTAGGTCAAACACCGTTTTATACACAATCATTATGAATGAAAGCGTAGTCAACTTTTAACCCTTTGATCATACTTCATATGATTGGTCAAACCTTGATAATTCATACATATGTTCCTCATGGATTATAAAAAATAATACAATAGCTAGCTCACCTTTAAACATTAAGATACCAACAAGAACATCTTAATTACCTTTCTTGGGTTACTTGTAGAGAAAACATGAAAACATAGTCAAATTTGAACCTTCATAACTTTTATTTTACACACTTTGAGAACTTAAAATATATATTTTTAGATGTGCCTTGGAGTACTCTAAAAATTATCTTTTTACACCATGAAAAAATTATGCTTGTATCAAAATATATGGCCCAAAAATAGACACTGATCTTTCCTTTTGTTAAATTCAACTATTTGAATTCA